>OMNV01010867.1:44419-105566 GCA_900303265.1 Brotula barbata | reverse complement strand
GCCATGCAGGAGTAGGCGGAGGTTCCTCCCCCGGATGAGAGGGTGGATGTGGGGGAGCCGGGCAGGCCGTCAGCCAGCGGCTGATTGTAGAAAAAGTATGCACACTGGTGGATGAAGCTCTCGATGATTGTCTGGTAAGTTCTGGTGGCTGTCAGGGCGTCCATGGTGGTGAAATCCGGTCTCATTAATGTGGGCCAGAAACAGATGGATAAGTTCTCACTGGTCATCAGGTTCAACCTGTGGTTCTGACTCACCCTGGGAGAGAAGAGGCCAACAAATGTAAGGACCACAAACGCACACAGGAACCAGAGATGATCCAAGGATGTACAGACAGAAGCAAGACAGCAAAAACTTCAATAATGAAGCAAAAATGTCAGAAATTCGGTTTTAACTTTATTTTGTGTATAGATTGATGAGGGGAAAACTAAATTTGAACAATTCTAGAATATGGATGTAACATGAAATGTGGAAAAAGTGAAGTGGTGTGATGACGTGGCTTCATTCACTCACTTGTTCAAGTGGCTGATGACATATTTGAACACTTCATAATTCTCTTTGGGGAAGCGGCGCAGAATGTCCTTCATCGTCTGGAAGCGCTGCTCCCTATCGTTGATCTCTAAATGGTGGCAGAGAGAGAGAGGATAGTTTAGAAAAGGGGAAAGTGGCTCCAAAAGATTAGGGAAATTGAAGAAAAGATGACGCAGAACACAGTAAAGAGTGATGTGGAGAGGAAGTCTAACAGAGAAGAGGAGAGATTGAACAGCAGCAAAATAGATTCATGTCTGGACAAATCTACGGAGGACACGGGATTCAACCTACAACACTGCTTTGCTTCCATCCAAATGTTTCATGTGAATTATGACACATCGAATGGAAAATATAACACATATATACATAAATAGCTCCATCACTCACAATATGAGGGTTTGTTTGTTTGACAATTAACACTTTCTGATGCCATATGTGTGGTGATGATTCCTGGCACAAAGAGTGATCTAGTCCATGAGATGAATGAAATCATCGGGGTTTGATCCGGTGTCTTAGTTGGGCTACTGTCTGCATACAAACATGGCTACTGACTCAGGTATACAGATCATCCATTTCTGTCTTTGAGACATTGCCATTTATTCTCTTCCACACAGCTGGGGGCAATGTGATCGAATTTGTTGTTGTTGTTGTTGTTGTTTTTGTGATATTCAAAAGATTTGTTTGAATTTTATTCAAAACCTTGATGGTAGCTTACTGCTGTGAGTGTGACACAACACAAGCACACCAACAACACAATGCACAAGATTAGTATGGGAAACCAAAGTGCTGTTTGCTTAGAAAAGACCACACACATCCCATGAGAAACAGAGGACAAACACACCACGCATACACCCATCTCTGTCTTACAGCTCAGCACAAATATCTCACACACACACAAACACACACACACACGCAGGGTGTGTTAACATTTTAAGCCTGATGGCTGCAAGGAGTGAGTCAGAAAAGCTGATGTCACCACCGAGCACAGGAGAGACCAGCACAGAGCAGATGAGCACGATTTACAATCAGAGAATTTGAGCCTGTATTCCCACAGTGAGGTCAGCGTCGATCAAAAACAGACGGAGCAGGAACGAACATCACCGCTGCATCCATCATCAATGATCCGACTCTGAATAACACAGCTCATTTAAACTAAAGTCACCAGGACAAATGACTAATGAAGAAACAAGGTGAATGAACTTTTTAATAAGTTTTAAGGGCTCCTGTATTTTCTGTGTTCAAAGCCAACAAAAACTGTTAGATTGCTAACCAATGATCATAAGTATGTGCAGCTCCTTCTACAGTAACCTGGAGGTTCCATGAGCTTCCAACCCAGAGGCGCCCGGGCTCTGCTTGTCTTTGTCTTTAGTAAACACAGGCTGTGATTGACTAACAATCACATCAGTCGTGAGGGAAATGTGGCTAAACCTGTACTAGTCCTGTAAGGATGAGTAGCAAATAGCGAACAAACATATCTATCACATTGTAAGTCAAGATAATATCTAAAAAAAATATTTTTAATGGAATTTTTATTACTGGAGTGCCATATAAGAAATGCTAATATCAACAGTGAAACAGTAGGGGACACCCTCCACTGTTCACTTCAGATGCATGACTTAACGCCCACCTCCACGGTCTTCTTTCCCTCCGTGGTGACTTAGCATGCGGGAGACTCATCGGCTCTCTGTCAGTCCTGAACGGTCTCACCGGGGCCATTTAAAAAACACACATACACTCACTCCAGCGGCGACAGCAGCCCTTTGGCCTCTGGGTAAACGTCTCTTGATGTTCCTCAAAGCTACATCTTAAATCTCTGCGCCGACAGATTTCGGCACAGGAATGGAAGGAAGGGAGCACCACGTACAACTGCGTCCTGGTTAATACTTTCAGACTCCTACACCCCTCCATCACACGTGATCATCCTTCTGAAGCCTAAGCATTCTCTCCTCCTTCCCTTTCCTTTGTTCCACAGCTCAAAACAGATCCACTCCTCCCTGTGGATGGATTTGGACTGCAAGACTTTTGCTTGTTAAGTTAAAGAAAAGTTACAAAGGAGGGAAAAGGATTTGTGCTCAAATCCAAAACACCCCAAGACTTCCCTCCGTGCTGCCGTCCCAAGGCATTTTTTCCAACACGAAGGACGTAATTGGTGTGACACCAACATGTCTACTGTCTGTTTCCTTTAGAGTATGAATATGGCTGTGTTGCTGTAAGTTTGGGCTTCTAAACCCAAACCATTGATTTCAGATTTCTTCACGTCCGTATGTAGATGATGTGGTTCTTCTATATTGGTCACAGACTTTTGGGGTACCGACATTGTCAGAAAATGGGTGGGCGAAAAAAGTAATGCTATTCCCAGAGCCCCAGGACTTACTGAAGGCCTCCACCAGTTCTCCCTGCATGCTGTAGGGCACCAGAGGCTCCGGCAGCTCAGAGAAGAAGGCCTTCATCGCTCCGGCTACTGTGTTGATGGTGAAGTCTTTCTCCACCAGGTCCAGGTTGTGATCTGGTAAATCAATAGAGATCAACATCAGCATCTAAAACATCTATGTCACACATGTACATCACAATCCACATACATACTGTGCACACAACATATAGATGAATGTATGATGACGAACTGTTAGTAAACGCATGGTAAAACAGCACACACTCACACATTCACATGTGATTACAGAACTTAACATTTTTTTAGCTTAACAATGGATTTCTTTGATTATATATAACATAGACTGATACAAGATTTTCTGAAGTACTGGAGCTCCAAGAGAAAGAGAACGAGATTCAAAACAGCCGTTTTCTGATCTGGTCA
Source organism: Brotula barbata (assembly GCA_900303265.1). Lineage (NCBI taxonomy): Eukaryota > Metazoa > Chordata > Actinopteri > Ophidiiformes > Ophidiidae > Brotula > Brotula barbata. The sequence goes on along the minus strand of OMNV01010867.1, from coordinate 102,226 downwards.
TTTTCCACTGGCCACTCAAAAAAGGCAGCATACGAAGGAGCACAAGTTAAGAGAAGAAAGTGCTGCGGCTACAGATAGAGAGTTGTTGAGCTGCGCTTGGAGAGTTTGGAAGGTGCAGCCCTTGGGAAGCTGACATCTTCAGGGAGTCCATGAAGTGCGGCTGAGAGACACCTGTGCTGTAGTTTGACCTGTAATTGTCTTGTCCCATTGGTCTCAGGTTCAGCAGTATTCGACACAGGACTTCAAGTCTGATTAGCTGAGCTGAATTCAGCTTCAACCAGGCGTAAACCCGTGCTCTACTATCTATGTAGCCAGTGAGCATGCTTCATTAACCAAACCAATCTGGAGGTAATTAACTGTTCAGACCTGACACACAAATTGAGAGCACTTGTACATGCACACACAACATGAACATGCACGTGTGCAGCAGCAGGTAGGAGATGGAGGAGGAAGTGAAGGCCAATTGTGTTGGTAGGATGAATGTTCATTGGTGCTCCCTGGTTAATGAAAGGGATCCGGGTGTATTGCAGATAGAAGCCGGCCCACACATACAGCTTCAGGTACTATCAGACAACAACGGGCACCGGCCCATTGGCCCCCAGAGCACTGAAGGCCCCTAAGCCAGAGGCTGATGCATTTAAATTGAAGAAATTGTACCGGAGAGAGAAGGGGAAAGTTGGTGTGTTTGTCTGTGTGTCGTCAACAAAATGTATCATATCATTTTGGTCAAATGGCAAACTTTCGCTTTTGCATGGGGGCAGAGTTGTTAACAGGGCTTTTCTGCGTCTTGTTGTTGACTCCACTAAATTATAAATAGGCCTATAAATGGTATAATGACACACAATGTTATAGTATTCATTTATTACATGCGTGCAAATTGGCTTCACTTTCACAGTAAATCCTGTTGAAATGCAGGTCAATGTAATCATTGTGGTTTTAATTAGGTATGCGGCCCATCGAAATGATCAGTGCCCGGGGGCCAATTGTCTCATAATCCACTGATGTAAGACTACGTGTGAGTACTGTGGCGTGTGAAGTGACGAACCTTGGTCGAACTGCCGCTGCATGCTCTCCATCTCTGCCTTGTTTCCGCTGACCCTGTAAATGCCCTCTGTGCTCAAACCTGATGGAGGGAGAGAGAAAGTGAGGGAGAGGTGTTATGAGATGAGTCTTATTTCCATTAATTATCTTTGTGACTGGTATTAAGCATTGACAGAAACTAGTGAATCACTTCCTGGCTGCACAAACCATTAAAGCGGGCAGATCCCTCTGACATGATGAATATCATTAGGTAGTGTATAGATGAACCATGCAAGGTAGCAGAAACAAATCTATTGCACGCTGCTTTAATGGCATCTCCCAGTGTCCCTAACCATCTAAACACGCTATCAACGCTATTTATTAAGACCATAAAGCACTCCTGCAGGCCTAGTAGGAGGCCAGTGGTGCATTATGCCAAGCTAAGACTACCAAAATAAATAAGGTGATAGACTATAGTTGTGACACGCTTTTCCTCCCACGACTTAACACTTTGGTGTAGCACAGTAGAAGAGTGTTTAGCACCGATTTCACACAGCTTTAAGGTCCTGGGTCCGAAACATGTGCAAGCCTCGGTCCCAGTCCTCTCTGTGTGAAATCTGCACGGTCTCCCCATGTCTGTGTGGTTTTCTTCTTATTACTAAGGGGAAGATTATACTTTGTGTTCCCACAGTGTCATCAGGGACAGCTGAATATACATTTCATCATCTGTTTGTCATCATCTGTTAGTCCGTGTGTACACAGACTAACACACAGTACGTACAGATGACCTCTGTGTATCAATTAGACGCTCTTGTGAACAGTTTTGACTGCTCGTGCTCATGTCAAACGTGTCTGCATATGCACATTTCAAAATGCGTCCACAGTCGAGGATTTTGGAGAGGAAAGAACAGTATGTTAAATGATTTGATTTTGGTTTATAAATATCTTTACACCAATTAAAGAGAGGAGATTTTCTAGTTTTTTCCTTGCTGCCAAGCCCATCGCATCATCCTCTCTATCTTCATATTTATGTGGCAGCTCAGGGAGACAAAGACCAATCCAGAGGGAGTGAGCGAGATAGGGAGTGGCAGAAATAGAGGGCGAGATAGAGAGTGGAGCCGGAGAGGAAATGAGAGAGCTCTCAGTTCAGGCATAAAGCATCGATCTCCTCCTTCTACCAATCAATTATCCACAAAAGCTTTTCTAGCCAGACACCAGGAAAACAGGGTTGGGAGGAGAGAAACAGACTGGGGGGAGAGAGAGAGAGAGAGAGAGAGAGAGGGGAGCAAAATAGGACAAGCACCCAAGGATGAAAAAGATAGTGGGGGAGTCAGTGAAGAGACACGTTAGAGAGAGGGTTGAACTGATGAAAGTGGGAATGAAAAAAAATAAAGATAAGAAAGGATATATGGAAACAACAGAGCGTGTAAAAGATGGAGGATACAGCAGGAGCCAAATGGAGTGGAAAAGGAAGTAAACAGATAGGTACTGAGGAGAGTTTTCACAGGCAGTACTTTAACATGCACAGTAACAGTTGGGTTTAAGGCAGTAAAACGCTCAATCTTCATGTATCCTTAATATGAATGAAACTGTCAAAAATCAAAAATATGTTTACTCCGATTCAGACATCATAGTTAGGGTAAGACACCTTCAGAAGCATTACTGCAACTGGCCAATACTCCTCATTAATCTTGTTTTTGACACAAATAATTGTAGAGTATTGAGTAAGACTGCACCAAAAAAAAAAGAAAAAAAAGAAAGATATTTTCGCCATATGTTCCCAGCCCTAGAATGTTATGTGGCCAAATTGCAATTTTTCTTTAAAGTGCCTGTAAACATAGTGACTGATGGCTTGGAAGGGTGAGCTCATCCCTTTCCACACTTCCTGGAGTCAAAGTAAACATGAGGACATCCTGTGGTGACCCCATGTCTCCTTTGCATCATCTATGTCACAAACTCATTAAACCTCAAGCCCGAGCACAACACGCTATCACACAAACTCGCAGGGTGATAAACGCTCCTGAGCCTGCAGCGTGTGACGTCTGACAACAGTCCGGCTGATCGTGCTCCTTTCTAGACCCCAGAGTCTCCTTGGGTCTGACAACCAGAGGCTGATTTCACAGTTCACCGGGGAGACGGGCAGTCGCTGGGTGCTGCCCTTTACGTCGCTATGGAGGCTGCTACGGCTAGTAGATATGCCCACACACGCTAACACCCATCCATCACCTCGGCATCCTAGAGCCAAATACTCTGCGGCTACCACAATGGGAGAAAGCTGGAGCCAGGCACAGATAAGAGCCGTCACTGCAGATGGATTATATGTAGCTGCACTTACACAGGCTCTGAATACATCAAAACAGCACAAAATACCACCGAACACATATTTGATGTCAAAATCACAAAACACGCACAAAAAAAACAATTAGACACTGTCAACGCTGTGAACTCCGAAGACCAAATAAGAGGAGCAACAAATCGAATTCGGACGAAATAGGACTTTTTGAAAAAGTAAATCATGTCTGCTGCTTGAAATACAAAGTCCAAAGGTGCAGAACGTGATGAAAAATACTAAAATCGCTACGTAAAAGCTTGACATAGTTTATGCGAGCTGAATAGATCTCTCATCTTCAATCAGGTTAAATGTAAGAGATTCAAAGAAAAAGTGATGGATTTAGTGTCAGGGGATTGAGTTGTAAGACGTAAAGATGTAATAAAACTGTAATGGAGACAGATTTTAATTAACGTCCACGTAGGACATGGATTCTAGTGTTTTCGTGTCTGGGTTGGGATTGACGGATGTTTATAGTGATACGTTGCAATTTATATGGACTGACGAAAAGTCTGAGCTCCACTCGATGGAGAACAACAGCAGGATGCAAGAATTTATCAAGAGCTGCCAGAGGAAATGCACACCAAAGATTCTTACCTACCGAATGAAAAGTATGTGGACGGGGGACAGTGATGTGCAGGCCCATGTTGTATGAGCTTTCTATATTAATTTCCTGTGACTTCTTTATAGCCAGAGATTGGAGACACAGGGGGAGGGGGGAGCAAATCTGACTTACATGATCAAAACTATGCAATACGTTTTAATCTCTTACCCTTCTGGTCCCAGCAGGTCTAAGTATGGGTGTGTCAGTCTGGATCTGGATGTGTTTGCATGTAAACAAAATATTTCTTATCCCACAGTGTTACCGGCCCACACACACGCACACGCAGGAACAAGCTATGCGCACATGCCGCAGAAAAGAGCTGAGCCCAAACACTCTACCAATTTCCTACTATGGGATATTGATCTGACGAAAGAAAGCTGTGGGGCAGAACATTACCAACAACAACCTGCCATCCCACTGGCTGAAACGCACACACACGCAGCGTGCTGAACAGAGGAAAGAGACGAAGCAATAAGGAGAAAGTGAGATGGAGGGGATACCAGAAGAGAAAATAAAGAGGACTGAGCCGGGGAACGATTGGACGAGGAGAAACAGAGATACGCGTTGTTGAAAGATGAAAACATTAAACGCAACACCTGAAGCTACACAACCAGAGTGAGCGTAGAGATGGGATCACAAGACAAGAACACAGGAGCCGTGTGTGCTGCAGGATTCATAAACATTCATCAGAAGCCGCAAAAGCGTTCCTGAATTTCGCCGATCGTTTCGGTATATTGTTGTTTGCTAGACGTGACTTCAGTCCTCAGTGGACACGTAAGTATCTGCACGCAGTATAAGGGAACGCCAAAGTGCACATCTCCATACAACAACCGGGCACAATCGCTCGCAAACAAAGAAGCACAGCAGCTCCTTTAAGTGATACACGGGCAGTAAAAGAAAAATGAAAGGTAATTTCTGGAGATATACAGTACCTGCAGGCTGTTGTATGGACTAATAGCACCCAAAGGATTGATTTTTCAAGGCGTTAATTACAGTACGGCCTAGTTCTATTTGGGAATCCACAAGATGCATCTACCTTTTAATGTGGCAAGCATAAGTGCTATTTCAGTGGTGTTGAAGGAAATAACAGGAGGTATGAGAGCACTACAGACCAGATAAGTGAAAGGCAAAGATCCCTAAAATGGTCCAATGGACTTCATTACAAACAACAAAATTTCTGGTCAATGACTGTAAGGGGAGGAGGAATGGAAAAACAGAGGATTAGGAGAAATGCTGAGGGAGTGAGGAGGGGCAAAAGGTGGAAGAAACTGTGTATGCTGATAAAAGAACAAGGCTGGAGAGTGTGTACGGAAATACTCAACAACTGACTGACATTTTACTAACGGCTGGACGAGGGGATGTCAAGGCATCAGGGCAAAGTAATGTTTTGCCACGCATCTATATTCCAGCACAAAAAGCCGGGCTCTAAGGTGTCAGCACGTTACAAATACAAAGTCTACCAATGCCTCGAAAATCATGCTGGTTCAGAGTTGGAGGTACTGAAACTACTCAAGAAGATGTATTTTGTGAACGAACGATGAGCAAAATGTAAAAGGGCAGCTGGCGAGGAGAGGAGGGGAAGGGTGGTGTTAATGATTGCAGACTTAGTTAAACCGTTCTAACATTACACTGAAACATCTGGAGTTATTTGCTGCTTACAATCTCACTTGAACCTGCTTATAATTACTGATCTGATGACTCTCGTCCTCTCCAGCTCACCGTTACCATTGGAAACAGAGGTTGCACGTCGCGTACTTTTTAACACCTTCTTGTTCCCCAGAGTGCCTAAATATATAATGCCGCTAACTCATCGAAGCACGAGCATTTATTAAATCCACACCAAAAATAAAGACACAAATGCAGCGTGGAGATGTGTGTGTGTATGTGCGAAATTTAAGGAAGACTGCAAAATTACATTCTAAAAGTTGAAACCTTGATAGGTAAAAACCAGTGTGTGCTTCATCTGACTGAGTTGGAAGGTAAGTGTCCACACCTCGGCGGCACCAAACGATCTTTACACGTAGACGTACCTGTCGTTTGAATGAAACGGATACACTTCTCGATGAAGACCGGTATCGGCCTCTCAGGAGTGACCACGGTGGCCAGCGGCATTCCAAAGTAGTTGCTTTCAATGGGCTTGGAGATGGAATGCCTGGGTTTGGACCGTGGTTTCTGAAAAACAGAGGGAATAACAGGTTGATGGGAGGTAGAGAATGTTTTCATGTCTCCAGATTCTGGAGCGGACGCCGACGCGGCTGACACGGGCGAACGTTGTGCCTAAGAGATCCCGATCTTACATAACATTACATGAGTATATCAGTGCCTACATGACCAAAAAAAGTCAACACGCATACGCACGCACACCCATCCACCCAGCACATTCCTTCAAACCTTAAACTGATAAGCAATCATACATTCCTGTCTTGAGCCCTGTGGTGCACTTCAGTATGATACAAATCTTATCCTCATTTTATCACACATTTCTCTCTTGCGTTGACCTTCCATCTTAGCATTTTTTCTTCCTCTCTGTGCTGCCTGCAGGTCTGAGATAATCAAACAGTTATCCATTGTTTAATTACTCTCCAAGTCTTGGTAGTGTTGGCAGCGATACACTCCTGTAACACTGAGCTACCGGTACTAGCTGCACTTTGCTTTAATAGTGTTTAGTGGGAATGTTTTGCAGGCCCCTGAGGCCTGGATGTCTGGGTAGTCTGTCAGGCCCCTGAGGGTCTACCCTGGCAGACTGGGTGTTGTGGCTTGGGATGCATGCTTGACTGGGCACACAGGCTGTGAGAGCTGTGCAGGCCTGACAAACAGTAAAAAGCAGCAGAGGAGTGCTCATTAAAGGAGAAGGAACCCGGTGTGCCCTCTGCTCCAGATACTGGCCTCTTTACACTCCACCAAACATCCCAATAGCACAAATACACACAAAAACAAGCGAGGAAACACTCATTAAGAGTGAGAAGATCTGCAAAGGTTCACCGATGAGTTCTAACTGCACTGGAATGTTCTACATTATATAGATCCTCTTCAAACTTTAACCCAAAATCTCACCGGTCCCAGCAAGAATTCTATCATTTATTACTCCCATGTTGTAACCTCAAGACTACAAATAGCTGATCATACGTCACTATGACTTACTATTATTATTGGCTATATATCTGACAAATCTAACTGTTAATATTAGTTTGGAAGAACTGAAAATACTCAAAACAGTATTCCGGGCCAGCCTTTTCGGATAAAATCATGTGCAGAAGACACACAAATATTGGGCAGAAATTAAATTACAGTTGTAGTACTATTAGCAGTGACATCATGAGACAACAGCCCCTGTATTAGCGGAGAGCAGGGCTGTCATGACTCAAAGGCAAGCGTGGCTTTTTAGCTCCAAACAGCAGTTTATCATTTATTTGTGTCCCATGACAGAGACTGTGTTGTGTATCTGTGCTCCATCTCATCGGAGCAGACTGTCTCTGTACCCTTCTCTCCTTCACTCTCCCCCTCTCCCCCTGCAGTTCTGCCTTCTGGCCACTCCTTTTAGTTGCTGACTGAGACAGGATGTGTTTCCAGCAATGGGCAGACAAAACCAACCTCTACCGCAAAAGACCAACAACACATATCCTTGATTATAACATACACATCTCAAAGTAAACTGTACGTTTCTATGAGCTAACGCACAAAGTTAGAGTCTGACGGACTGTAACTCATTTCTCCCTGACTCCATTTCCGTTATGTTTTGTTTTCTGTTCTTGAGTATCTCTCTATTTCCTGTTCTGGCGGGGAGGGCATGAGAAAGAAACTAGGTGAGCGAGGGATGTGAAATATTTCACCTTAAAAAAGCCGCAGGATGGAGAGGAAATGTTTCCGACCTCTCCGAGAGAGGGCGGGACAGAGAAAGAGAGAGGGGGAGAGACAGAGAAAGAGAGAAGGCGAGAGAAGGAGCAGATTCAGCACAGTTAGCCGTAGCCTGAGGTAAGATGGGTTTTAAGACAGACTCGCAGTCTAGGTTCACTTATTTGTTCCTGCCTATCATGACTCAGAGTTGAACACCTAGAGGCTCAGAGCAGGGGAAATGTTTACGATACATAAACCCCAAAACCATGAAACCATTAACAAAGCCAACTGAAAATCAGACATTGCATTAACCCTGACCAGACTCTGACAGGAATGGCTGGCTCTATACTAACCTCAGGTCATTGCTACAGAGCCTCTCCCTAAAATGACCCAATAATTCAATAACATGTCAGTTATCCTGAGGCGTTTTCAGGCTGCAGTTGCAAAATGGAGGCTTATCTACAAACAGCTGCTTAGGAAACAGGTAATGGAACTTGATCACTTCGTTACCACCCTCATTACACCCTGGATGCTGGGTGACGTAGCTGCTCTACAGCACAAATCAGCAGCACCAATCAGAGTAATGATGACAACGTTGATCTAAATTCTGCAGGTTTTAATGTCTTTTGTATTTGTTTTGAAACGTGGAGGCATATTATGTGACTCGATACTTAATTGAGCCACTTCCTCATGATAAGGATAGAGTCTGCTATAAATCAGTGCTGTTGGAGATCAGTGCCTTGCTCTCAATATATACCAGCCGTGTGCTTGAACCTGGACCTGCCAACTGAGTAAAAGGACCTCAACAAACTTCAATGTCCCTGTGTGACATACAGTATGTTTGCATATGTAAATATGTGCAACACAAGCACTGTTCATCATTCACATACTTACTTGTATATCTTAAGGGGTTAAAAAGTGTATCCACTAGGGGGCAGATTAGACCCAAATCATCTTAGGCCAACAGACATTGGAAAATACTCCATTAGGACCAATTTTACATGGACAACACCTCACATGTTCTTATGTGTTTGTGCAGTTAAAAGCAAGTGTGTTGGTCTATTTGATCCATCTGTTTTACAAACACATTGTGTGTTGGCAGAGCAGGGGGAAATAAGAAAAATAACTGATGTTAACTCATTAATTCGGAGCTATTCTACTTTTTTTAATTTTCACTCCATGTTTAGATGCTGTCACCGAAAACTCCATGTGTGACCTTTCACAATAAAAGCCCACAACCAGTTCAGGTCCACAGCAGTTACAAACAAAGCTATTTTGAAATCTACCTTAAAGAGAAACTTAAAGCTACAGCGTGGTGAGGATGTATGTCAGGACTGTGCCATACTGGAATTCATACAGTGGATAAGGACTTGTACTGAATTTACCATGACACTGACTATTGTACAGTGCAGTGCTGCTGTATGTTGACTGTCCATTAACTAAAAACAGTGGCAGCAGCAAATGAGCACAAATTGGAAAACAGAGACGTCTCATTTAAATATAATTAAGTATATCATAAAAATGGGAATTTAAAGACCAGGCTTTAGCAGTCTAACGTTATAGCCTCCCCCTCTCTTCAGCTAATGTGTATAAAGGCCTCTGCTACAATGTGAGAAGTTCAGGCAGTTCAAAGTGAACGGATTAGACAGCCTTCACCCAGGTATTTGGACATTACAGCTAAATGTGTGACAACAGAGCCACTGTAATCCCCCCCAACCCGACCCCACCCCCATTCAACTGGCCATGCGTGTGTGGATGAGCGCATATCAAGCTGATAAGCCAATGACAAAATGTGTGATAGACAATCACTGAAAAAACAAGGAGGGATACACAGAAGACTACGGAGTAAGAGAGAGCAAAATGAAGGAGATACCTGGGTGCTATAACTCCAGCGGAAAACAGAGGAGACACATATGGGGAAAGAATGTGACAGGAATGTACGAGGGAGAAAATATGAATCAGCAGAAACACTGAGGGAAAGACAGCAGGGGAAACATAAAATAAGCCAAGCTGACAGGGAAGAGACAGCAACTAAAGAGGGTATGTGTATGAATATGTCCAACTTTCTGTGTGTATGTTTCACTGATGTAGGACAACAGCACCTTTCATCAAAAAGTCTTAACAACATGACACCAACATCACTGACAGCTCAAATGCTGTTCGAATACTGCAATACTTCATTATATTGGTACTACACCCCAACTTTGCTATTCTATGATATTTCTCGTATCTTTTGTTGATACAGTAGCTTGGGCAAGAAGAATGTGAAGTTGATAATTATTGGTGTGGCAGATCAAGTCCGTTTTATTTTATTTTTATTTTGGCCCAATGTCACTTATGACGGCACAAAGTCCTTTACAGGGCCACAGGACAACGGCTCAAGACCCTGCCCAGTGCTCTCAGGGAAGATATGGAAAAACTCCTTAAAAAGCAAAAACAGGAGAAATATTGGTAAAAGCCATTTTGAAGAGAGAATCCCCAGCTAGACTCCTTAGCCCTGGTCAAAGCACATGTTACTGTCACACAGGAGTTGATTTACTGTGGAGGCCACAACAAATTTGAGCAATCATGTGAAATTATGCTGCTTACTACGTCTGGCTGAGATAAATGCATGTCTTTGTAACTTTAGTATTAGCTCGCTAACATCACTCTGCTTCAGAACCAGTTTTTCACCACCCTCTTCCAACAAGAAGGTAGGCCACTATGAAAAAACCATGAAGAACCAAATAACATGAAATCGAAAGAAATGTCAAAATTATCCCTGATATTATCAGCGACCTGATGCAGCTCAGCAGACATGCACAGTACTCACACACACAATCAAACAAAACAGCACGCCATACAGTACTGCCTACTATATATCTCTGTTCCTATTCATTAGGAGTTTCTGCCGACTTGTATAAAAGTTCAGTGGCTGTAGTTTGTCCCTTCTTCCTCTGATTATCAGGCTAGTTTGGAGAGCTCCCACAGAGCGGTCAGGGGAAAATATCACAGACATGGCTTTAGATGAACCCCAACTGTATGTCATGTCCTTATTGAGCTAGTTTACAGTAAGCAGCAAGATTACACTGAAATTGAAATCATTAGATGTTCCTTGACAAAAACAATTATCCACTAAAGCAATGGTTGTTGAATCTGGGCCAAAAGCTAATTATGAAGGAGCAATGCACATTCTCTACTTGTCAGAATAGGCAAACACGTCTATTTTGGACACAAAGTGGTATACATAGAAAAAAAAACACGTATTACTGTACTAACAAATTCCAGATACAATTTTAAAGTTTTGAATATTAAAATTTCACCATGGACGTTAGAGACCCTTTCTTAAGAGAGGTAAAAAAAACGACGTACCACATATTGAACATTTCTTAAATTGCACGTACATATGTATATTACATCACGTTTTTGTAAATTGTATATTTCATAGTCTCAATATCCCCATGCTGCTTATTTAATATTCTGCCTTGCAGAGTTTCTACTTACCACTATCTATCTGAGTTACAGCTGCCACATATCCCATAATTTCTTCCCTTTTCTTTAACATCCTATTTGAAGCACACAACCTCAAGAGAGCTCAAGATCACCTTTCATTGTAGTTTACTTATATGCTTTAAGAAAATAAATAAAGTTTAATTGAACAGAACAAATTATGGTGCATTTACTATATAATTAGATTTAACTCCCTCCTTGAGCAATTGCTCACTATCTTTTAAGTTACTGAATCCTAAACTTAGGCAATGGACTTTTTGGAACAAAACGCTGCGTTAAGTGATATCTACATCTTTCTGTTAAATCTAAAAAGCACTTCATTAACTACTTTGACATCCCCCTTTATTAGTCAATGCATATATTTAGCATATCAGCATACTAACCTTTGTATTCCTGCGCAGGCTCTTAAGGATGTTTCTCCTTTTGGGATCCTCACTCTCCTCGATGGAATTGTCCTTTTGGGCTCCTCCCAGATCATCCTGGATAGTCTTGGGTGGACCCCCCATCTCGTCATCGCTGCCTATAGAGAAGCTGGTCCTGAAGCTGCTGAATTTGCCGAGCCGTTTTGACCTGTCTCTGTATAGCTTGGGCTTCACCCCAATTGCCGACAACTTCCTACTGCGCTCCAGTGAGCTGCTGTCAGCCTCACTATCTGACCCGTTCCCCCCACCGCTCCCATTCGAGTGCCCCTTGTTGGCGTTTCGGATGGTAATGATCTTGCCCTGCGTGCTGTCATGAGGAACAGAGTAAATGTTCTCCTCCTCTGTGGGTCGAGGTTTGCTCACAGCATCCATGGGTTCTGCATAGTCTGAGGGGTCATAGCCACCATCGCTACCTGGAGCCCAGCTGACATTTTGGGGCAGAGGACGCCGATTGCTGCCCCCCTGCTGCTGGTCCATGTAAGGTCCAAGGTTGACCTTCCGGACAGGTTTGGGTTTAACTTGTGGAGGCACCTTGTTGTTGAGCTTGCTCTCAAAGCTGCTGATATCAGAAATAACAGAGAAGGTATCACTTGAATCCAAATCGGGGAGCTTGAAAATTGCCATTTGGGACGCGAGACTATCCTCCCTTAGAGTGGGGTAAGGTGGTGATGGGTCAATATCATCCTCCGAGTCCAACAGAGTGTTAACTGGACTGGGAGAGCCACAGCGAGGGCTGATGCTCTCATTGGTGCAAGCCTCAGCCACATTGTCGTACATGTGTGTAGCCTCTACAATTGTGCGCTTTTCCACCACCTCTTTCAGGAAGGGTTGGAAAAGATCTATCTTATGAAGCCCCCCAACCACCCCACCATGTCCACATATCACTGTGTTGAATCTAGCCTCGATTTCATGGGCCAGGTCCTCTCCCTGAATGACCTGATCCTTCGCTGAGTCCGAGTCTGACAGCTCCATCTGACTCTCTCCTACCGCCAGCAGCTGCACTGGGATGATGTCTTGCACTTCACATAGGAAAGCACACAATGTTTCCAAAGAAGCCTTACGACGAGCAGAGTAGACCGCAATGTAGCCGTGGACCAGCCTGGTCTTGCGGAGGGAGAATGAAGAATGAAAAGAAAGCAGGGACAACTCTATGTTCTGCCTCTGAGATCCAACAATGAGCTCCAGCAGAACAGAGGTGCCACTGCTGAGGTTGGTTGCAGGACGACAATGTTGGGGCATCAAGAAGGGAGCAAGGAGCTGCTCTAGGTCGTATGTGTCTCCACACATTAGGCACATAACAATCCTCAGGTCTGCCTCTGGAAAAGGCTGGGATTGGGAATCTCTGGAGGCGAAAGAGTGAGGGGGTAAGGGAGGCGAGCTGCTTCCCAGGCTTCTGCGAGATTCTAAGAGGTTCCTCAGCATCTGGTTGATTTGCTTCTCATTCACATTGCGCCCATAGCCCACGCCTGGTGAGGCTGGGTCGATGTAGGCACATTGCAGCTGTCCTGCAACCTGCTGTCCTTGTTGGATTAGAGTCTGAGCTGTCTCACCCCCTATGTCCCCTATGGACCCCACCCCCCGTTTGGTGACTAAGAGTAGGGACAGTGGAAGCTGGGCTAAACTGTTTTCCCTTTCCCTTCTGCTAATTGTTGACTCCCTAAGCTTCTCTAGACTCTCTACAACATAGGAGAGCGACTCCTTCGAGTTGTACAAACAGAGGCAGCCATGGGGTGTGAAAGTAGGCGTGTGGAAGGAGTTGACTGGCAAACGCACGTTTCCTTCTATGGGTCGCAGGGCTAACTCATACATCCTGCCTTCTAACACGTACCTGTCATCACTGGTGCACAAGGACCTTATCTCATTAGCCATCTCTCTGGCCAGCCCATCTTTTCCTAGAATGACAAGATTTATCCGTTCAGCCCTCCCCCCGTCAAATCTCGAACCTTCTGACGAGCCATAGCGGGTAGGGAATCTAGAGGCAAGGATCTGCTCTATCTTACTGTCCACACAATGGGGGCTGTTAGGACAGGTCTCCTTCGTCGGGTGATAGACAAAATGAATATGTTTCAATACCAGAGCATCTCTTTCTGCCTGCAGCTTCTGCAGAGCTTTAAACCTCTGCTCCTCACCCAAGACCTCCTGAATGGCACCCATTTTCTCTTTACTTGGCTTGGCATCCACTTCCAACTCATAGAATAACTCTGAGTATTCCAGAAGCAGTTCCTGAAAGTCCTCTTTGGCTCTGTCAATGATTTCCTTCTGATGTTTATTGTAGATATCCAGATATTCAGCCTCATCCAACCACTGGTAGAAGTCTTCATTCATGATGAAACTTCGGGCTTCCTCCCATGGTTTCCCTGGTGTGATGAAGGGAGAGACACTCAGCTTCTCCTTGAACTCCCTTCTCATCTCTGCCCGTTTGCGCTCATTTCTCAGCTGCTCTAGGTGGGCCTCATAGATAGCCTCAGCTGCAGGGGTCTCGAGGAGGTCCTGGGGAATTCGATCATCGTCCATGATATCAATGTGTGGCGTGGTCTCCCAGGGGGTGTCATCCAGCACCACAAACCACTGGGAGAATTCTCTCTTTGTCTCCAAAACCTTCTGAACCCCAGACCAGCTCAAGTGATCGATTTCATCCAACTCTGGTAACAGCAAACTAAGGGCCTGGGGTAGAGTGCTTAGATAGGCCCGTCTACGTTTCTCTATATGCTCTTGTTTAAGTCTGTGCACATGCTGCTGGAAAAGCTTCTTTGCTTTAGCTGTCCCTTCAAGGAAAACATAATCCTTGTACTCAGGGGAAGACTGCATGCAACGACTGATATTTGGCCATGTCTCATTGTGATTCTTGACAATTCGGTTGACCAGCCACTCATAGCGGTCTTTGGCAAGGGCAATCTGTTGACTTTGCTGTTTCAATGCTTCAAAGTAGGGAATGATTTTTGGTTTTCCCCTACTCTTATCTATTAGCTGAACCAGTGTAAGAAAGGCTAGGTCAACATTGACATTGGATCGTGCAGATGTTTCTACCACCTGTAGGTTCTTCTTAGCTAGGGCAAAGGTGTGTGAGTCTTTAATATAGCGCTCTACTCCTTCATCACATTTAGTGAGAACCAGTACCACAGGTTTCTTTGTTTTGGCGAGCTGGTTGTACAGATTAGTGACAAATTTCATCTGGTCCTCAAAGCTACGGTTCATACCCCTGCTAACATCAACACACAGTAAGTATCCGTCTACCATCAGCTTGCCTTCAGGCATTTGCTTCTGCTCAAAGTCCTGCTCCAGTCCCAATTGATCTGTGCAAAAGTACATCAACTTCTCAGCTGAGGCCAGCTTAGTGGAGGCTGCCCTCTTAATGTAAGGCTGGAGCGCAGTGCTCCGGTGCGGCTGGAAAGTCTGATCATCAATGAACTCTGTCTGCTCTACCACATTCATTCGACATTCTGGCCCCTCCTCCACTGTCCGCCCTGCTTCCCCCCAGAACAGAAAGTGGTCATTGTTCACCACACGCCCTCCAAAATCACTGGTGCTGAGAACAGAGGTGTGGTCTAGGTAGAAGTCATCTGCACTTGGCCGGACAAAGCGGTTGCATAGGCAGGACTTGCCCACACCACACTGGCCTTTCTCCTTCTCCGTACCGGACAGCCCAAGCACGACCAGGTTGTAGGTGGGTGCACGGACATCTTGCTTTTTGGCCATCATCATCGCTGGCAGAGGCTCATCCTGCCATGCTGGCCAGAAGCTCTAAGGAGAGGAGGGTTTCCATGCAACAGGTGTTCACTGGGCTAGGGTCTGGCCCTGCAAGGCAAGCAGAGAGGAGAATACACAATTAAAACAAAATACACACAAGATCCTGAGAAGATTCATTGTAATTAGCAAAAGCTGCTGGAATCCTACATATTGTCTAATACGACTGAAGCCCAGTAACAGGTTTAAAATAGTTTTTTACAACCATAACAACACCTTGAACAATGGTTCCTTCCAGGCTGCTTGTGATCGTGGAAGCTCTATTCTTGTTTTTGCTTATTACCTCACAACTGGTTGTCTCACTGTCTCACTCGGCCGTTATATGCTGTTTTCAGCAAAACACGGCAAAGACACTTGTGCACATCATGACATGTGTGTAAACACAAAATCACACACTCGTTAGACAGAGCAGGCTGAGCTCCCTGAACCCCAACTGAAAGACACACGCGAGAAGATGAAAGCCGATAAGTGTCAAAGAGCTCAAGTTACTAATTGGCCAACCAAAAAGACATCTGCATTATAAAAGCTTGGAATGCCTGTTTGCAGACTTTTCTTCATCAAAAGCATCTTTCCCTATATTTCCTGCCAATCAGCTCTCTGCAAACATATCAGAGTTGGCTGATTTAGTAACACTAACGTCCCCAATATGTTTTAGATGAAACAGTTGTACTGTTTAGCACTATGTTGTAACGACGTAGCACAATGAAATGTTCTTACTGTAGGTTCAGCTTACTGGCTAATCTCTTAATAATACCATTCATTCCACCAGTAAGACAGACCGAAAAATAAGTGAGAAAGCATGAATAAAGTGTGAAATGCTCATTAAAGATGAGCCCTTCCTTGACAGCAGATTATGTGAGGAAAAACAAACTGCCAAAGTTCTAAGACAGCCAACACACAGAGTTGTAGTATGAGAGGCCACCCCCGCCATGTCTCGATAACTGAACGGTTCATTTAGTAAAACAGACATTAAAACTATTAATCATGAATAGCTCTTTTGACGGAGAGCATAAAAGCATACAAAGACTTCATTGCTGCTGAATTAAGTTTGCCAGACAACAGAGAACTGTAGATGAGGAACATCAAAGTCTAAAACCGCTATACTGGGAGGCAAAGAATGAAAAGGAATATAAAACAAAGAAGCTAACTACAGTCAAACGCACCCAACCTGTTGTAACCTCACTCCCGCTATGTCTCAGCTGATACATGCATAATTAAAAACTTTATTTGAAAAAGCTGAGTAGCTGCGGGACAATAACAGGGAAAACCTTGAAAAATGTGATGCGTTGTCAAAAGCCAATGTCAGTCAGACCGTTTATTAAACTTTCAGTGGCAAGTCCTGCTTAGCATTTCACCAGAAATATCACTAATAATAAAAAAAAGGAATCAGTATCAAAAAGAATGCTTTGTGTTTTTGACATTTGTAGAATAAAACATTTGAAAATCTATGAAGAGCCTCAGAGACTGCAAGTGTGGTGGTAAAATGTTACATTCAAAACCACGAATAATTTAATAAGTCATAGTCACTGCAGTTTTCAATATGTGCACCTTTAGCTACAGATGTTACGATTCCTTCCTATACAGAGGACCAATGAAGTGTGCTTAAGTTTCTTTTTCCCATGAAAGATGAGCTGCAATATGCAAACAAGCACATCAGGTGGCCAATATATCCAAAGCCACGCCATGTCTGAAGGCAGACAATCATCGAGACAAGAGAGGAGGATTTACCTCAAACTGTGTGATCTAATTCATATTCTACAGTGTTAAGAGTAACAGAAAAGGTTCCGTTTGTTTTCCACTGTCACTAGCATCAACAAAAGTGGTGATGAGACTGACTGGTTAGACACAAAGTGGGTCCAATGCATATCAAGACAGTTTTTTTAACATAAAACAAATAATCTGAATAGTACATTGGTACTCCAGTACCAATGTAAGAGTTAAATATTTGAATACTCCGACAACAGGGGAAAGTCCTGGTCCGGTTATTCACTGTCATCTAAATAAAACTTGTACACGCTGTGCGCCTCCAGTTGGAAAAGTAGTACATCATATGCAGCAGGTGCAACTGTGGCATCAATACAGCTAGAGTCAGCATATCTGGTTAAAGGTACACCTCTGGCCTGACCTAGTATTCTTCACACTGTAGAAGAATCGCATTAAACAGCCTGCTCCGCTTTCATAAAGTCCATTAGCCAAAAAGAACATCAACGCTATCATAGCATATCATTTAAATATTTAGACCATATCCTGCTGGCACTTAGACAAGAAAGGCCAGTGCAGTATATCATCAATAAATACTAACAGAAACATACTATTTGTATATGTCAACTGTTTTAATTTCATTGGATCATTTTGTCAGGGCAGGTGTCATTTGTTGAAATGATGAATATCCCATTTGGCTGTAAGGCAAAATTGTCATTAGGTAGGTTTGTGAGCTCTGTATGGTGCTCTATAGGGTTGTCTATACGGTGGTCTGTATGGTAAACTGCATAACGACAGAGGGTGAGCTGTTAGGACATGCTCGAAAATAGCAGTCTTCTGAGCTGATATACCAGGGCTTACATTAACAGATAAATATGAAAGCCCTAGTACAGGCACACATTAGCACAAATGACCCATGTAAGAGCTTACTCATGAACATTCACATACAGGCTCAGACATTACCCTGTGTAATACGCTGGTGATCAACATGTCGTGTGTGAAGCTGGCTATGTTTGTGATAAGTTTCGAGAGTGTTTGATTAATGACATACTCCTAAAGGCCCAATGGATCTTGCGGCTCACCAGACTCGAAGCTCTTCTACATGCATTGCTAAAAATTGCTTTAGTTTTCAGAGAATGCATTTCCAATGACCTACATTTTTTACAGTTTCGCACGAAATAAAATCTTTCTATGTTTCTTGTGACCTGGATGTAATGATCAAAACTAGGCTGGTTTTACCGTTCTACCCGTGTTCTAAGTGCAGCTGTTTGCACACAATATATTTCAGGGAAATATTTCCTCTTTTAAAACACAGCTGCCTGCACTAAACTAGCTTTAGGCAGTTGAGCTGTAGTGGAGTCAGACATCGAGTCGCCCAGTACACCCTGAGGCCTGGTGTCTGCTGCGCATGTCCAGCCACATACCAGGCCCAGGACTGTTTAGGGCAGAGGGAGAGGTAGGTTAGGGCCAGTGCTGCATCTACCTCTGACCCTGAAATGCAGGAAGGGGTGGAAGGCATGTGGGAGGAGACGGGGCGGATGGTGGATAAGAGGGGAAAAGTATAGAGAATACGGGGGGGAAAGAGAGAGGAAGAGGAGAGAGGTCAGTGGCTTGGGTCATGTGAGCCAACTTTGTAGTCTCCTGAAGGAAAAGGGGAAGGGTGTGGTGAGGCCTGGCTGACTAAAAGGTCAGCGTCTGACCAGTCACATCACTCTCTCCTTGGCCAAACACAAACTGCATTACAAGCAGGCACTGCCCAAATACATCATTTACTGCATTTCTCATTTGCTTCTTACTTTCATTTTCTTTCAAGCATTCAATAATCTACCTGGCATAATATGATCAGAACACGTAGAACCAGTCCTTCCTCAGCAACCAACTTTCACAAAGACAAGAGAAGCCAAGGAAGGGGGCGCATTTGTGAGTTACTGGAGTGCAGCGTGGACCTAAATGCTGTGGCGGCAGGGCATGACGTTTACACGAACACATGCTGCAAGGGGTACCGGGCAGGACTTCATTGGATGGCTGCATTCCTCTCATTACAGAGATCAGAAGAGTTAGCCAGGGAACATCGGCCAGGAGTGTGAAGCGTGTAATGGTCTGTGCTCTTTTTTTCTAACTAAGCTAGATCTCAAAATGATTTCAGGAAACCACGGAGGAAGATTATGAATATGAGGCTCTTGGGATATTTCAAATAATATAAGACAAAACAAAAAAACATGTCGGTAAACAATAACTATACTTTTTATGCCACTGCATGCCAGTAGCGGGCGGTGAATGGTAACGTCGCCTGGCACTAGTGGAATAATCTTAGAATCAACGAAGCTATGAGTTAGCATCATCAGAATCAGTCACTGTTAACATGCACTAAATACTACATTTATTTGTCTGTGCTGTGATATAGCCAAAGAATGGAAGGAAGATGTATACATGGATGGAATTAATAGGATTCCACCCACGTATACATCTTCGACAAGTACACTAGATGTGCTGTGTCATCAGAGTGTGAGGAAAGTCCGCCCACTGAGGTGGCATGAATAAATTGATAAATTGCACAATCTAGGACTGTTGCTCTGAGTCAGCATCATCTCATCTTCATGCCAATTTTGTTGAATTAGGTTTATCCATGACATACGAAAAACAAATTGTTTTATTGCTTGACTGGGTATAATCAAAGTGTTAACATGCATGCAAACATACAAGTTTTTGTGGTTCCAGCTCAAATAAAGAAAAAGCCTGGATCACCATGTTTTGAGCCCTGTAAGCCTGAAAGTTCTCTTACATATGAAGCGTACATGGGCCGGACAAAAAGACCGAGAGAAATGTCCAATACAAGTGTACTAGAAATAAGGTAACATATTTATGTACATTTTAACAAATGTGGACACTTAAAATGTCCATATCCAGACACAGTACCTCTTAAGAGCATTGTATACAGTATCACATAACACACACCCAAACAATTCATTAAGAAGACTGCGGGAGAGATGGGCGAGGAAGAATGCACGTATGGTTTCCCAGCAAACTCTCTGGTTGTATAATGTACATTCGGGAAGGCTGGGAGTTGTCAGAAACGGAGGTCATGAAATAGTCATGAAGCAGTGTGATGATGATGACAGAGAGGCAGCAGGGAAAAACTCTCTCTCCCTTATTCCCACAGATATAACACTGGCCTGTCCTCCCTCCTAGGCTCCAAAACATTCTTACCTCTCCTTCTAGTCCCTTTTGCATGACGTGAGATTACCATCACACGTCCATTCTCCTCTCCCTGGTTTTCTCGCCCTCTCACTTCAACATACAGACTTGACTTCTGTCAAAGTGCTCTTCCAACTGGCTCTTCCCTCTCTACACCATTCCATCCCCTCTCCCCAGAGATCCATTGCCCATTAGTAGAAACCGGGGTTGTGGGCGGGGGAGGTGAGGGGGCGGCTGACTTTACACTGATACCACTTCCTGCTCTAGATGTGGTCTCCCACTGGACCAGGGTTTGTACGGTGGAACAAGCACTTACGATGGCATGGGAGATGATAACTGTACATCATTTTCTACTGATGAGATTCCAGGTGTCAAGTGTTGTTTTCATCTTTTTTTGCTTCATTGTTGTTGAATTGTAGTCAGGGTCAGGATCCATGGGCCTGTGGAGCCCATTGAGACATTGTATGTGATATTGGGCCATACAAATAAACTTGATTTGGCATGACACCTCCACAACATCATAATGCAAATGTGTAGAGATAGAGAAAAACCCACATCCACCCACGCAATAAGCAACAACAAAGTGGGGCCGGTCACAGAGTGGTCAAACCGGTCTGTGGGAGCTGTGGTGATGGCTTCTAATGCCCTGACATGATAGCATGTGGAAGGTTTTACTGAGACTGTGACATGCCTCATTAAATACATTTCCAATCACATAATCCTTGTTTGTTGGGGGTCCAATGAAGGAAAGTTTACTTCAATACATGCTGATTTCAAACCAATTATGGTGACATTGACTGCAGTATAATCAAAGTTTTCACGTGCACATAAATACTGTCAGAGGCATTATATAGTCACGCAGTGCTGCTGACCACACCGAATGGACAAATCTCTTCAATCGTTTCATCTCTCATCTTTGTACACAACCACCAACGGAGAATAAACACTGTGTCATTGCTAATGCATGACGCGTCTTAAAAGTCTTGCCAGGGATGTAAAATACACAAGCCAACCCACTCAAATAAATGCAGAGGCAACAACATTCTTAAAACATTTAGACTGATCAGAAAATCATTCATTCATTCATTCATTGAGGCCAGACCCTATCCCAGCAGTCAATGGGCAAGAGGCAGGGTACCACCTGGACAGATCGCCAATCTATCACACGTCTGATACACAGAGTGCTAGCACACAGAGACAGACAGGTCAATCACAATCCCATTCACACTTATGGTCAATTTAGTGTTTCCAATTCACCTAAACTGCATGTTTTTGGAGGTTGTTGCCTCCAAAATCAGCACAGTCTTCATTGGCGGATTATGATTATGCACATGATGGATTAGCAACGGAAGTTTGCGTCTTTCCATTTTCAGCATCACCAGTAGTGCTGTCTGCGCATAAGCATGAGCTGACAAATTCCACCGAGGCTACAAATCTGCATGCTGACAATTGCACAGTAACAGAGCAACAGACACGCCAATATTAAGAATCTTAACTCATTAACAATCCCACACTGCGGCTCTATTGTTTCTTCCACATCTGTCATTTGCATTTTTATACACACACATATTCATAGGCATACATACACAACACAATATACAAACAAATCTGCCATAGCGTGTCAGGTTCTTAGCTATACATTCACTTCCTCTTCCTCATTCCTCCTGGCACAGTAGCAATATAGGACTGCCTACTCATAGACCCCCTATGGGGAGAGGTAGACAGACAGACAGAGGGAGGAAGGATATAGGATAAGAACAGAAAAAAAACGAGGATGAGAGGGGCACACATTGTGAGCAAACACACGTTCAAGAGATGAGAATGCAGGATACGAGGAGTAACACAGCAGGAAGAGGGCTGAGAAGACAAAGCCACACTTAAATCTGAAAATCAAGATTGTTGCAGAACAGTTCAAGAGGTGAAGACAGAGGAAAGGGCGACGTTTGCGTCAAATAAAAAAAGGGATCTTTAAAGAATCGACGGGCTATTTAGAGAGCAAAAAGGAGTGTGTCACTGTGGTTTAACCTCTTCAACTCTGGAAGGAGGCCTCGCTGATCGCACAACTAAATATAATGTGCTGGAAACGTGAACAATGACAGCTATAAATTCAAACTGGCACTGTATAAATACACATATAAGCCCCAACACAATTTGACCCACAAGAACAAAGTGTTCGCAGTGCAGTAGCTCCATCACTGATTAGTGTGACATGACTGCCAGTGAAACTGTGAGATTATGATGGTTCTCCGGCTTCCTCAACAGTTCTATGGTCATTATATGACTTTTTATTTTTAATTGTAAACATTAAATTTAAAATCTCCAACAAAGAGGGTATGGCAAAGCTGGCACCCGTTGATTTGAGGGGACAACATCAAGTGGCCAAAGTCCAACAGAGCAGGGTAATGAAATGAATACTGTTTGTTAAATTTAACTTGATGGTGATTTCCCCCTTTTTGCATTCAAGTTTAAAATAATTCCAACTGAAACCACTGATGAATACAAACCGCTGCTTTGATGTGGACATGTTACAAGGAATATGAGAAACATCATACTGGTGTGATTGTATGAATCCAAAGGTTAAATCGAGCATTTATGAAGTGCTTTAGAGGATATTTCAAATGATCAAATATCAAAAATATCAAGATATATATCATGTGTCAACATATAGCCTAAAAATATTGCAATACTATCTACAGGCCATATCCCCCAGCCCTACATGAAAGGTCAAGAAAACAGACAAGTCCGTGTTTCCATTTGGAAACACACAAATGTGCACCTGTGAGCTTCCCTCTCACTTCCCGCTAATTCCCACTTCCAGGCATTGATTGCCTATCAATAATCATCATCAATTCCTGTGGTCCTTGTGTAATTATCCGTATCTCTTCCCCTGCTTGCACATCTTTCCCATCTCTCAGTTCTGTCTTCTCCTGCAGTGCAACCTCACCTGCACGTTCAGCCCGTCAGACGAGCGGACACTCTGCTGGTGATATTTGAATACATCTGATTGCCAACTCAGTGCTCGAAGGCTTGTCAGTATCAGCACAACTACACACACGTACACACACACGCCCACACACTGAGACATCCAATACAGCTGTCCCAGCCAAACTCAATACAGCAGCACAAACAAACAACTATATCCAGATAGATACCATACACGACAGGAAAGCATATTGAACTAACATGCCCTCCCGCCACACACAAAACAAATTGGAATTTTGTGGCTAAATACAACAGCAAGACAGGGAGGTGGGTCTTCCAGCCCAGCTGCTAATCTCCCACCTGAGACTTTAAGAGCATCCTATGCTAACTGCTAGAGTAATTGGCTAGACAGCAATGGTATGTGCATGCTTGTGTCTCCATCACACTTCGCACGTCTCATTGCTGAACATGGCCTTTATCTTCCAAAACCCAGGGGGCAGGGAAATTTTGTTTAAGAACTGGAAACGGAATACTTCTGCTTCTAGTTCTTAAACAAAGTAAAAAAAACATAGTTTTCATTGTGCTTAATCCATTTATCCATGTTAGCGTGGACTTCAGGCTACATTACTTCCAGCACATTGCTTTTATAAATAAATTTAGACTGTCTATAATTGATTTTCCCAATAAAAGGGCAAATAAGCCAGAGGAAGAAAAGTGTTCTGATGTTGTAGAGAAGTGCAACCATCTGAGGCAGCTTCTGGGGCTCAACAGTTACAGAATACAACTCATTTTGGAGCCCACCCAGCACCCTGGCCTCTGCATGATGGGCAGAGTTAGAAGAAATAAAATTGGTTCAGTTAGAAACCACAATACTACAGCATGCTGCAGAGCTAAAAAAATGTCTAAGAAAGGTTTGTAAACACTTTGTCCTATTACCATCTCTAAGCACGATTTAACTGTTCTTCAAAAGTTGTCTATCCTAATGTTGGATTGCAACATTTACTTAATCGTAACACTTTGTAAAGTGTAAACAATGTAAACACATATTACTGACAACTAAATATATATCAGGTAGTCTGGAAATGTCCAACTATGATGAAAATGTGGAACAAATTTTTTACGCCTCCCATTTCATAACGATGTCACCATGGCAGGCAAAGAAAGCCATTCATGTATAAAACAATGATTTATGAGGGACAGATCACCTGCTGACATTACCTTGGTTTTAATTGTTCTTATTAACCTATTTTCACTGGAGCATTCATCCTTATCTAGAGTGGCTGTCTAATAGATGAGCTGTGTGTGTTTTCCAGATGGTGAATGAAAGGTGAAGGCTGTCGATGTTTATAGACTGAGGCTCCTCCCACAAGAGTTTCATATCAGTCATTACTTAATTTTCTGTGATAGAAGGTTGCCATTGAGGATCGTATCATGACGTTTAAGCAACACAATAATTTGCCATCTGATCAGCTGAGGACATGATGCTGCAAACGTTTTCCCATCTGGACCCTTAACCCACAGCCTCTGTATACATAACCACAGGCAGATCTTACATCAACCTGTGATCACAAAAACTGTCACTGGGTGACAGATGGTCTCTATACACATGCAGTAAAAAAAAACAAAAAAAAACACCCTACAAGTCCACACAATATGCTCTGATGTAGATAAGATGCATTTACTGTATATCGCAGACATCAATCACATGCCCTCTTACTGGTCCGCTCTGTATACTCTTGATTTTGACAGAATAATCTATACAAATGTTTTGACTCTGTTTTTTCCCTCTTTCACTTGCAGAACTGGTCACGCACTGCTAAATCTAGAGTCCAATTAAAATGAAACATGACAGGAATCTTATAAAATGGAAATGGGCCAGGAGGGAAATGGAACATAACATAAATCCATTTCTACTGGAGACAGTGTGTAGCTTGATTAAGCTCTGAAACAGGTTGTGAGATCAAAAAGTGTTGGTCCTGAGGAGATGGTACACTTGCAGCTATGGTGCATCTATGCGAAGCTGGGAATACCACACTGTATGTGTTCTGATATTGCGGTGTTCTTGGCTGTGGAGCCTAGGTGTTAATAGGCTGGTCTGGGCAGCAGTATCCTCACAGCATCATCCATCTTTGCCATCCAAAAAACAAGGCAGTCACCAGGCGCAGCTTCCACAGTCAATCTTCTCAATCCTTCCCTGCTCTGTAGAAGGCTAATAAAGCCATCAGCCGTAATAAAGGAGTGCCCGGTCACTGCATACCGGACATGACAGGCCCTCCAATACTTAGAGCACAACCCAGAGACGGACAAAAGCGTCAGACAGAACATGGTTTTCTTTGTGTCATTACTAGTGATTAAATTGCAACACATTTTGTGCTCACAAGCCAATTGACAGTGCCCGAAATTGATGGTCTGATTGTTATGGACAAAAGAAGCTGTAATAACAATTTAAATTGGAAAATTGCAAATGGCTTTCAAGGAGTTGTAATTTTTGCACATGCTGGAGAAAAATAGTTTCGATGCAGTTCTGAGAAAGAGACCATCAGCAAAAGAAATCTTCCACAAATAAGATGTAACTGCTATGACAGCAGCTGGAACATTGTTGCCTTATAGTCTGACTTACCTATAACACCATTTTGCAACTCTTCCTGCAAGTCTTCAGACTATAAAATTTTATTAACATGTAAGATGAAGGCCAGTTGCTCAAAATGTCAGTTTGAAGTGGATCAGCAAAAGAATAAACAAGAAAAGGGAGGAGGGTTTGTTGTTTATGGAGGTCATGCACGTTATAAAAATTATAAACCTACAACACAAAAAGCGAGCTTAATCTTTGCAGTAATCAGAAGGTTGCAGAAACCCCATTCCCTCTCTTCATATCAGGGGTCCACATCCAACAAATTTAGTTACTTTCCGACTTCACCAAGGATGCCCACTTTGTGAAGCAATTGACTGTGTGTTCAAGTGTGAAAAAGGTTTCTATTGCTGTTTCAAGTTCTCCTTTTCTTTTTATCACTGTGTCTGTGCTCCATGGGGGGAATTGAGAGTGAAAGTATGTATCAACATTCCCAGTTGTGATCTTATAAAGATTACAAACACACACTGAAGTGAAGAGCTTTCTTAAAGTGAGTGGATATTAGTGCGTTTTATGAAACTTGCAGGGTCAAACTTCTTCCACTACGCGGTCTATTTTGCCTTTGAGAACGGAATGAGTTTTCTCTACATCTTCGTCAACCCTTCTGCGACTCGAGTTCAAGGATGTGCACAGGTTGGATGCTCCTTAACCTGAAATAAAACTAAATTTTAACTGTAGAGAGAATGAACAACTTGCAAATGTTCAAAAGCCTTTGACTGGTAGCGCATGTACACATATGCTTACTGGAAAGGCGGAGTACCACATAGTTCTTTATCCTATATGAAAACTCCTGGGAACAGCACGAACCTTCAGCTAAGAACTTTGTTCACAATGGCTAGTAGCCAAATGCTGACTACGGACAAAGGTACTATCCTTATGAATTACAAAATCATAGAGATAGTACCTGTGATTTTGTTTTCGTAAAGATAGTACCTATCACTATAGGGATAGTAGTTGTCCCTATGAATTACAAAAGCCGACACTTTGTCGCTCTTGATCAGGCTAATCTGTGGAAACTGAGGTGCGGTTGTTTTGTCTTGAATTGCTAGACAGAGCAACACTTCAGAATCTCTTGTTGGTAACGATTGTTGTTAATACCAGTAACCTAGCCATGTGAGGGTAAATTACAGAAGTAGTAGTGTGAAATAAGACATTTTATCTCTGTTTACATCTGTTTTTTCTCTTTTCTTCCCAATTTACCTTGCTCCTGTGGCTTTTGTCGCCGCTTGCCTATAAAGGAGAGTGCAAGCAGCCGTCCGCCTGCGATATGAGAAGATAGCGGCTGCCTTTTTTTAATGCTGTCCGCCTATGTGCAGGCAATAACACAATCCAGTAGGAGTTGCTGGTGCAACATGAAGGACTAGATCCCGCTGCCGGCTTCTCAGCCCTACGCACCGCCAATTGTGTCCATAGGAATGCACCACCAAGCCTGATGAATAACTAATAGAGAGCAAAAGCTGCAGTTTTATTTACCTCCAAACACAAAATGTCACACATTCATATGATTTTTCGAGTTATCATTACAAAGACACACAAACGTTTCACCCCATACTCCAGTAAGGGCATTCTGAAAAGGTCTAACTGTGGGTTTCGGATGTGTTCTCAAGCCAAGTCAGAAGGGCTATGTCAGATGAAGAATCCGGTGGCCTTAATGAGGGGAGAAAGCGAGAGAGCATGATAATGTGGTGTAGAGCAGGAGGAGGGGTTTAGCACAAACAGCTTCTGGTAAGTGCTCAGCAGTTGCGGTTGGCTAATGGTACACAGACAAGGCTACTTTACGACGCTGCTACCCTGACAAGCCTCAACATGAAAGTGGCAAGCATCTGCTAAAGCACAAAGACAACCACTTTCTCCCCTTTTATATCTAACTAGCTCATAGTTTTCTTTACTGTCATTCATCCTTTGATTTTTATGTTCCCCTCCTCTGCAACGTCTCATTTCACTGTGTCTTATATCTGTTTCTTACCATCTACGTTCTCGAGAGCATTGCCTTCCAAATCCTCTCTACATAACCTTACAGAGGTAGACAAATGCTGGGGCAATGGGCGCGCTAAAGGATTTGGTGAGGCAGTTAACAGAAAGTACATTGCATGCCAAAAAAAGGATGAGAGAGAGAGAAAAAATGAATCGCCCCAGAGCGAAGCAGAAGGCCACTGCCAAAGACGGGTGAGTCACTGCAGAGAAGAAAAAGCTAATGATACAATTGAAAACACCTGAACCTGCCACAGTGTCAATTAAGATAATGACTTTTTACTGGTTGCCACAGTAACCAGCTTTTGGCATAAAAGCAGACGAATGTAGAGGCTTTCCCCCCACCCCCACCGTCCTTGCCTTCCTCCCCCTCATCCGCTGTTGCTTTCATTTTTAAAGGAGCTTCAATGTCTCTCTCTATCCCCCTGGGATCTCTACCTGAGTGCAGTTCATGCAAGGGAGAGGGAAAAACAAACAAACAAACAAATAAACCAACTCTAATGATCCAGAACAAAACTGGACTTGGCTCTCACTCCTTTACGAGAAGTGACCGGCTTTCTGCAAACGAGAATGAGATACAGAGTTGCTGAGTAATCCTGACGCAGCCTGCAAGCTCTTACATGGTTTGCATGTGAAAATACATCAACTTAGTGCCGTGTGTGTGTGTGTGTGTGTGTGTGTGTGTGCGTGCGTGTGTGTGTGTGTGTGTGTGTCACTGTAAGGGCTACAGCAAATAGTCCAGAAAGTCAACAATAAAATATGCAATCGTTGTTTGAACTCACAAGATTTAAGAATATCTTAAATTGAAACAATGCATGACGCCTTTTAACCAGATGAGCACTGTAGAGAGTGATTGATAGAGTTGGAAAGGAAGACAACATCACTGAGCAGAAAAAAAAATTAAAAAAACTACACACTGATAGAAATAGTTTGAAAATAACCACCATCATCCCAGTCCCCATGAATACCTGCATCACAGGATTAAACGACTACAGACCTGAACTGTTGCCCGGGTTGACCTTCCAGGTAATCCAGGTTCATCCCACCTCCAAAGACATGCATCATAGGTGAATTTCAGTATCTAATCAAACATAAGTGTGAATGGGAGTGCGATTGAGGTGACAGCCGATAAACTGACACCCAATGACCAATGGGATAGGCTGCAGCCCCACAGTGACAACTTGAGAACCATTCAGTTTGCTTCCACCCTAAAGTACTTCTCATCTGCTGAAAAGAAACTAGTTTCTGTATCGACTTTTGAGCACCACACACTGAATTGTGGGACACGAATGGAACCGTGACATCAGAGTCCAGTAGCCTGGGGGCTCCAGTTGTTGTTTACAGGAACAGATATTGTGAAACAACCAGCAACGGCAAGAAGAAGCATTTTCACAAGTATGGAAACAAAAATAAAGCAGCTGTGATCCGTCAGTGGAGCACTGGTGCAGTCAGGAGATTTAAAATGAGTTGGAGACTTTGTATAGAAAATCAAAGATATTTGAAGAAATTCAATTTGAGCTGGAGAAAGCCAGCGTGTCTCAAACAAAGGACCAAATATTAAATAAGCGTCAAAAAAAAAAAAAACCCCACAGTGCTGGAATTGCAAGAGGGACTTCAGCAAACTCATGGCCACGGAATAATGGACTAAATTATGAGGGGCCTTGGGACTTCTTATCACGTTGTTGTTGCTTCCATGTTGGTGGAAATGCAGATCGGGGCAGCAGAGCAGCAGCCAGTCAAGCGCTGACACATGTGGAGTGGAAGATGGAGTGAAGGCAGAGGGAAACTAGCTGGCTGTGTGGCAGGTCGTCCAGAGGTTACCGGAACAGTCTGTTTTAATTTGAATTCAGCCATTACAGCTCAAGACTATCGAAGGCCACGTAAATTTTCATCATTTTCATGAATCAATTGTTGGACCTCCTTCACAATTTGTATGCGATTAATCATTAACAACTCCTCGGGCTCAGCACTTGCGATTACATTATAGCGTATTATCACCCATCACACGCACACATGAGCTGAGCAAGGGTTACCGCAGCTGATAGGAATGGGCGAAAAATGTAAAAACAATTCTAATCTTCCCTTTAGAAAACACAAAATGTGTCATAAAAAAGTCCAAATTAAATTTGCTTCCATCAAACATCTGCTTTGGCTGAACTAGCACTCATCTTCCCAATTCAATTAAGTTCTAAAAATACATTATCAATATGTCATAACTATATTTTCTTTATCGATCAAATTTATAACTGCGATTAAGGAACAACCCTAGTACTGATCTGTCTATAACCGTGATAACAGTAAGGCCCAAGGCCGAGCTCAGCCCCACGTGGTTGTGATCGCTGGTCGGCTTTTCCTGTCTGCTGCTCCGTTAAAGGAATGCAGTCTTCCAGGGTAAGGGTCAGATTTTAACCACGCTGAGCTAAGTCAAGGCTGTGCAGGGTGTGTGTCCTTGTGCATGTACGACACAAACAGGATTCTCTGATCTCTGTCTCGCTCTCTATTAAATCACTTTGCACTATTACAGCGATTGGTGCAGACTGAAATGAGATCAGAGTTTAAAATATTTCAATATAATTAATACAGAGTTATAATGCCTAAGCAGCTAGTAAGTTCCTCAGATCTGTACTATGGCTTTGTGTAAAATATTTATGAAAACTAAAAAAAACAAACTAAAAATTATTTAATATACAGTAAGTTAATGAGCACATTCCATTTTATTTACAATATAAATAATGCAATAACTTAATTTAATTTTCATAAAAACAGCAAAAGAAAAAAGAGCTGGACACATAATTGACTTAACTCTCTTGCTATGATGATTATTACACAAATGTAATTAGAGTATAGCAGACATCTAAAGAGATGCCTGTTATATATTTGACGAAAACATAGAGCAGGAAAAAGAAAGACGCCAGAATCGTTATTGCAGTTAAATATATCATCTACTTTTACACTGCAAGTTAAACATTGGTACTTAAAAAGCACATATAGCACATTATGACCATCTGAACTATTACTGGCATAGGAGAAACAGAGGAGCTATAGTTGGACGACAACATTTTCGAGCACACTTCCAGACAACGAGAGCAAATGCAGCCATAGAGAAAATAATATTGATCGTGGCATCTCCTGACCTCATCTTCCACTCGTTTCTGGGAGTTACACACTACATTAACTGCTCCACTTCAGACTCGTCCTATGGCCTGTCTGCACTTTCTCTGGACCTGCAGGGAGAAAAAGTCTCACGAAAAGGCAGAGGGTGCGAATTAGACCATTCTCTCTGCCCATGCAGGAAAAAGAACTGGGTTGATTTTTACAGCAGCTTTTCTGGCAACACTCCAAGTGTTAGCTCCCCACCTCAACACACGCGCGCACGCATACACAACATTACTGTACGCAGTAAGTCTCCTTCCCCACCATTTTCTTCTTCTCTCCACCCATCTCCCTATTACTCCTGATTGGCACTGCTGCTCAGTACTACATCATTTCCCAGGGTTCTCATATGAGCTTGTGGGCCAATCACGTAGGCTCATAACGTTCCAAATTCTCACTGACATCACAGGCCTGAGGAAGGCAAAATAAAGAGGCCTACCTAAAATGAAGCCCACACACACACACACACACACACACACACAGTTTTCTGAGACCATGGACTCAAAATAAGACCTGAGGCGGTCGGATACAATCCACTCATAAGATTCAAAATGTAAAACTGCCATCATGATTAAACACCTTAAGCCTGAGGGGAAAATAATACTACTAAAAAATTACTACACTGTCCACGTTTAACTGAGCGCTGTGAATAATACATCATGTTTTAGTGCACCCAAGTTAGCAGGCAAACATAATGGCTGTAAACTAAAGAGAAACAGAACAGGAAAAACAGTGGAGGGTGTGCTGCCACTCAAACTTGAACAGAGTCATTAGTACTGCTGTATCTGTACGTTTGGAAAGCAACACTTTTCTATTTTCGAGCTCACATCGTTTCTGGTAAAGCACAATAGCGCGCGCACGTGCCCACACCTGTCTAGGTGTAACATCTCTAAGCCTTTCTAATCCTTGATCCTTGACAATGGAAGGATGGACAAACAAAAACACACAAAGACAAGCCGGCCACATCCCCCCTGTGGGTGCACATCTTTTTATTGATGAGTACAGGTGAAGACCATGACTGTCATGTGACGGTAAAGAGGGATTATTCTGCCACACTCCACTCCACACACATTATGTCCTTATCGCTCACTTTCTTAATCTCTCACCATATTCTTTTGTTTCCTTGTCTTCCTCTTCTGTCCTGGGAGTACAGGCAGTTGAGGAAGAGGGGGGAGGTGTGAGCCCGTCAACAAGTTTAAGGGTCTTTTTTTTTTTTTATCGGAGATAAAGGAGATATTAGCAAGCCGTGAGTGGAAAGCCTCGATAGGCATGGTGACCAAAAGACCTTGACTGCGCTCATTCATAAAGCCAACCAAGCAAGCAGAGGGGAAAGAAAACATCAAAATGTGATAAGATCTACCGAGGAGAAAAAAGACCGGAAAGATAGGAATAAACTAATTAAGCCAGATAAAGCTTTGTTCCTATTGCACTCTGGAGACTTACTGCCATGGCGGCTGAAGCTTTAGCAAACTGAAAGAGTCAAAGATTGCTGGGGCTCCATCTGACCGGCATCAATTCATTTCAGTTAAATTATGATTTAGAGTTATATAGATAACATTTTACAGTATTTGGAGTTTACTAGGCTTAAAAATTATTTCAAAATACAAGTGAGGACACAGGAGATCACCGGATATGAAAGTTAAATATTACTACCAGGGCTGTCAAACGATTAAAAAAAATGAATTGCAATTTGTGCCTATCACAATTAATTGCAAAATTTTTATTTATGATAATTTTATGCTAGCAAGAGATTTTTCAACATCTTGATAAATGTCATTGGACAAAATATTCTTCATCCCAAAAAAGTGAATTCAGCTGTAATAGACAGGGGACACTGAACTTCAGCAGGATGTACTGTACTAACTCAGTCATATGGACCAGTAAAATAAAAAAGTTATGATGACCTTGTGATGTCCAGTAGACTCCAGTGAGCACATACACTATCTATCTGTTTGCCTGTCTGTCTCACTCTCCATTTGTCTCTCACTCTGGCTCTCTTGCAGCCGGTTATGCAACTGCCTAGTTCTCCTAAGCCCAGAAGCGGTCCTGCGATTGGATTCTGAAAACTTTTAGGACTACACAACTGGCAGTTTATTAAAATATTTGCCAGGCATTATACAGAAAAGAAATTTCAAACAAATCATTAAAAATATTTATAAAACAAGGGCTATTCTGCATGGTCTTGGTGGTGGTATGTGCTCCAATAAGTGCCCATCTATTCTATCGTTTTTAGATGTAAAACAAAGACTATAGATGTCAGTTTCTAATGTCAGGCAATCTTTGTAATGCAAGTATGGGGACTGTATGACTGTGGTAGTTGGCAACTCCTGGCCCCACTCCCACAAGCCACTCCGATGGTTACCTTGTCAAGTGGGGGCTCTTCCTTTTAAAAAAAGCTAAATCAAACTCTTGGCACAAACATTACATTTTGATCATAATATAATCAACTGAATGAAATAGGATGACAGATGGCAGCAAAGACAAATAAAACGCAGTCTTAAAAGTGTACAGACATACAAATATTTACTGTTAAATCCATGTCCTGTGTTTCCTCGTTGAACCCTATCCCTCATCTCCCAATTAACTGCCTGTCAGTCTGTCTGTTTGCAAGACTGCGCCATACAATGACGTGTTTACCTTCCGTCAGATTCCCATTTAGATCTCTGAGGACTAGGGGACAGAGGTGAGTCATTGGACACGTTTTCTGTGTCCAATGGCAGCAGAAGCACTGCTATCAGCGTTTACCATCAGCTGTGTTGCTAAATACTTTTCCTAATAAACAGTGGAATGAGTTACTTCAGTCGGACCCAACTTCTGTTTTATGTCAAATTAGAATAAAATAAAATAAATATAAGAATATTAAAAACAAATTCTGGGCTCCTGCCATGACAAAACCTGCATAGACTGATAAATAAATTCTTTTCTCTTGCTTTTTAAGGTCTTCGTTTGTTCTATTACACCTACATTTAAACTGATATTGATTACCAGCTAGTTCGCACACCGTTTCTGCATAAAGCCTGGATGTGACTGCTTCACATAGCACTGAAACAGCTGGCTGGCATTCAAGCAACTGACTTATGAAATTAGTAAACAGATGCATGGGGGTGGGGACAGCAGTGACACAGAATGAGGACAAAGCTTAAAAGGTTTTCTACAGCCAGGATGGGGAGGGGACAGGAGGGTCAAAGCATGTAGGGACGGTCTGGGACCTTGAAAGCACAATGACAACTTTTGATAATTGCTATTGCTAATTGCTATTGATAATTGCTAATAACAATTGATATACAGTAAAGAGGAAGCAGAGAAAAGGTGTGTTTGTATGAGGTTGGTGATGATGACAAGGAAGAATGGCGGGGGTAATAAATATAATGAAAATCTGTTGATATATATATACAGTATATATATTGTTTGTATATACAGGGTTTGTGACATTCAGACAGGTGTCCTCACATATATCACAATATCACCAACATCTGCTTAGATAGCATTTTCTCATGTCTACACTGAAAACACAACCCTACATAAGTATCCATTCAGATGAACAGAACGGTACATTTCTATTGAAATAAGTAAGGTCATACGTCAATGGTACAACAGGACAATAAGCATTCTGCTTCATCTGTATGTTACAGACATGCGTGCCTCACAGGCCAAAAATGTCAACAGCTCACTCATAGCACAATACGTGAACATGTGACTTATTCTGTTGAAGATACAGTAAGGACACAAAGAAGCCACCCACGTACCCGCTCTCCTTGCATTAGACACATCAAACATGCCAAGCATGTAGGAAATAGGAGAACATGCAGAATGAATAAAGCACAAAGGCAGCTGGACCTGACGAGTGTGACAACACTCCCATTCATCACCACAGCCGCCCCTGGAGACGCTACATCCCCTCACACTGACAGCAGTCACACACACTTGTGTCGCTAAGACCACAAACGCAAAGCATACAATGGTCCGTGTCAGCATCATCATCAATCGCAAGGGGTTTCTGTGTGTGTGAGTATGTGTGTTTGTAAGTGTGAGTGCACGTGCACATGTAGCCACATATATTATTCATCTGCATGCGAGCACATGAGCACAGTGTCTCTGGCAGGGCAGATAAGGAGCCTCTTTATTTCAGCTTTCACTCGTGTGCAGATGAATGTGTGTATGTGTCCACATACTTGTGTGTACGTGCGCGTGTGTGTCCTTCTAATTCTCAAACAGACCATTTGCAAACGGACAGGGACAGTAAACGGAGATATAGAGGAAGAGGATTTCTAGGACACGAAAAAAGGAGATGGACACTAAGGATGAATCCGTTATCTGACAAAGGAATGAAGTGAGGAGAGAAAGGCCAATAAAGAGAGAGCAAGAGTGCGATGGAAAAAAGGCGCTGAAGAGGGCTTATCTTTGTCATATTTTTACTACGGCGTACAACCTTGACTTAGAAAAGATCTGCAGACTTTAGATGCACACGTGGTACAAGAAGACACTGCAGATCTAACTCTCCGCTCCGGTCCACAGTGCTCAGCATTCATCCACCCCATCAGCACTAACAAGCCGATACTGTCAACACTCACAGTCGGCTTGATTCCACTGAAAACACACTGTGCTCCCACAAAAAAACACACACACATAAAGATACACGAGGCCATGTACACATATAAAAGAAAGGCTTTGGGTGACACTACAGTAATTCTGTTTCATACTAGAATGAAAAAAATAATAGCATTTTCTGTCTCATCATTCGCCATCTGTGTCTGCCCAGATAAACACAGAGTCTGGCCATTAGACAGACAGCAGGCGGACATTTGGATGGGATGAACATGGTTATGATAGAGAGTGAGAATTTGAGTTTCATGTATGTGGAGTCCTGGGGAAAACAGTTTTCTCTTTCCAAAAACAGACACATCCAGGATTATGTCAAACCAACACTGAAATCCAGTGGGTGTGAGCGTGAATATGATTTACGTGTGCCGTTTCCACTGATTTTAGAGTTGAACAGTAAATTGAAAGACGCCGATAAACACCAGGATCACCAAGAACAAAACTGAAGGATCAATTTGTTTGTTTGCTTTTACAATATTTTAAAAGGCCAGAATGTGTTGAGGAGATTTAAAACGGCTCACAGACAAACCACAGCGGGTTTGATACATTTCAGCATCCCGATGGAACAGTGGTTAGCACTGTAGCCCACAGCAAGCTGGTCCTGGTTTTGAATCCCATGCCGGCCCTGATCCTTTCTCTGTGGAGTTTGCTCTATGTTCTCCCCCTGTCCGTATGAGTTTCCTCTGGATATTCCTGTTTCCCCCATCCACAAAAACATCTGTGTTCGGCTCATTTTTCCTGCCATTGCCCTTGACCAAGGCACTATGCTGAGGATCTGGAGTTGGTCCCTCGGCGTCAGACTGTGGCTGCCCACTGCTCCTCATTAGGATGGGTTAAACACAGAGGACAAATTTCCCTATGGGACACATACAGTATAGCTTTCTTTTCTTTCTTCATCATTTTCCCATCACCCCTATCATCATCGCTTGCTTCCTTAGAGCTCAGACAGCAGCTTCTGGGGGCCAAAATGGCAAAAACCTATGCTAATAGACAAAGGCTCTGGTAACTGCTTGACAGTCTGTGGGAAAACACTATGGGAGTAGCAATCCTGTCACAGGTGCTCAATAAGGCTTAAGAACTGTAATTCCTGGACCAAAACTGGTCCTGGTTCTTTGGTATGAAAAATTAAAGTTCCACAGTTCCTGAGAGAGATCCTGTAGTGTCAAAGGCTCTTATTAGAGCATTCATTCTAACCTGGTGCTCCTCGGGTTTTTCTCATCCTATGATATGCAGAAGGTGCTCCTGGTCCCACCGGCCTGAAGAATAGAGCTGTATACTCTGCAGATGTTCCATGTTTTTACAGACACTGAGGGAGAAATTACTTCTCAGACAGAGCATTGCACTCAATATTGTACAAGAAAAGCCACAAAAGCCCACAGAGCATGGATTCGAGTGGTGCAGTGCAGGGATTTGGGGATTTGTCTGTGAGTATTAACATGTTCTGAGAACAAAATCTCAGGCTGTTATCTTATGGGCTAAAACAGAGCCTGTATACCGTCTGCATAATAAAGCGCAGACATACACACATAACATCAACGCGCACACACAGGCACACAAGAGGGAATAGCACACGCACGCAAAGTAGAATGTCGGTCAATGAATGGGAGGGGTAGGCAGACGAGTAGGTGCTGTGTTGGTGGAAGATACAGCTTCTGTCCACCTCAGCATTTCTAAACACAGTTATCTTTCCAGAGGAGGTCATTTTTTCTCTTCTTTTTTCACTATCCTCTCCTTTGTGCTTTCCCCCTCTGCTTCCAGCATTTCTCATTTATCTGTCGTCTTTGCGGCCGCTGCTCCTCTTAGCAATATTATTTCTTTGCATTTTCCTTCACTTTCCTCTCCAGCCTCCTTCACTCGTCTCCTCCCTTCCTCCCTTTCACCTCCCGGTCCCCCGTTCTCTCGGTGGAGCAGCCTGTTCAGCAACAAAACAAAGCTGCCTACAGCATAACACGCTGCCTAATCAAGCAAGACCAGATTGCAGCAGCCCTTGATCTGTTCAACAAGCGCCATGATGCTGGGCAACACAGGGCCCCGTGAAGGAGAGGTGAGAAGTTTGTCACATAAGAAGAGAGACTGCGGGACAAAGAAGAAAGACAGGAAGAGGAAAGAATAAAACATGTGCAGGGTAATTTTAACTGTATATATTCTTCAGTTACGTGAGGCCACGGGTAATTCTGGGACGCAGAAATAAAGACAACAAATGAAGACATTGAGTAAAAGGTAGGTCACTGCGCCCTCTGCAAGTGAATTCCTGGCAACGATGATGAACAATGGTCGACGGTGATCTTAACCGGGACAGAAGGTGAATGTTTTCAGCTCATCTCCCAGCCATTCCTCTGTGGGGAAACTGACTGCTGCTCAGCTTCAGGAAATAAAACAAAGACACTGGTCCTGCAGGATTCAGTGATAGTAAAGATATTTCAACCAGGTGTTGAGAGTAATAGCAGATACTCTACCCGCTCAGGAATCAAGCACAGCAAGCGACAACGCCCAGTGAAGCAAGACATTGCAACCGCGTTCATCATGTGGGCTTTTGGAAACGGCTCAATTTCCAAGATATTACTTCAGTGACCACACTCAGGCCAAATGTGGTCCTGATGTCTCAAACAACAAGGGACTGGGTCCTGTCTACGGCTGAATTGCATTGTTTTTGTTCATTGCAGTAACAACAAATACTTAATCGTATTGTGTGACCTTGTGAACGTGTTCCATCACCAAATATGGTGCATATCTGGAGTTGAGACGATGAACAAGGAGACTTAAAGCCACAAAACGTTGGAGTCTCACGTCCACCCACAGATACTGTATATCACCATGCATGGCCACAGTGCAGATTTTTGTGGGAACAGTGTCAGAAAACCTGTGAGTGGCATGAGAGCTCACACAGAAGAACAATGGCAGGGTGGAGAGTGGAAGTAGAAACGGTGAAGAGATGGAAACAAAAACAAAATCCACCAAGCTCCTGCCAAATAACTTTTTTTATAAATCATGATTTTCTCTCATAATCATTTTCACCTTGCGAGAGATAAACGGTGTCTAAACAGACACACAAAAAACCCTGTTGTGTTGTTTTGTGTGTCCTAGTCTTGAACATAACATAACAACAGAAGATCTTGTTTCTTAACTGTCAAATTAACTTTGGAAACTTAGCATTGACTATAATAATTAGTTTTTGGCCCCTATAAGTTTGTCCTTTTTGACCTCCGAAGCCACTGTGTTATGATTCCCAAGCATATTGTACTTCTATACACCTTAATACAAAATCTTGTGTGAGCTCTTCAGAGTTAGACTTCAAAATTAGGGGTTGAATAATCATCATTTCCCATCCTGAGTTTAGATGCATTTTAAAGCTTTTATTTGACCATGTCTTGCTCCTCCTCGATCTTGGATCCTTGATGTTCATGTGACCCAGAAATCGATCTCGTATGCCATCGTTAAGAATGTTTCAATGCTCTTATTTCATCTCTGGGGAACAAGGATCGATTCTGCATGTGTGTTCAGTTGATATCTGAATGATGAAACAGTTCTTATCTTACGGATTTACTGCCATAATTTGAGTATAAATGAAATGAGGAAATGAAAGTACGTTAACATGCTGACTGAGAGTACAATCCTAGAGTGTAATTATGGGTGGAGTTCAACACACTACAAGAGGCAGAATAACTTCAAAGCCGGAAAAGCTCATTGTATGGCACGTGATGGAAAAACGAACATTTCTGTAAAATGTAAGGATCCAAGAAAATTATACAAATTACCAGATTATGACAATCAAGTATTTGGCATTAGCAGCAAAGGTTCGAGCGTGGAGAATAAGAGTTTCACAGGATAAAAGGGAAGAGGAGGCAGAGTGAGCAGTGAAGGTAAGAGGTACAGAGAAGCGTGTGGAGATGAGACACGGAGGCGTATATGATGTTGTGGTGTAGTGTGTGATCCTAGGATTGGATTTGTGTCTTTTAACTTCATTAGTTCCGCTTCAGTCTGGGGTCTGTAGATTATGACTAATTTAGCAGCTTAACGTGGCTTTAAAAGCACCACACAGAAAGCAGAAGCGTCTTATCTGTCAACCTGCTCAAAAGATTCTCCGCTTCTCCTTTTCTTCCTGTAGCCGAGGAACATAAATTCCCTTTGCACGGCCTTTATGCTGGAGAGATTAGAGGCTCTGACATCGGCGTGAGCCGAATCGCTAAGAGCTGTAGCGACAGCG
Source organism: Brotula barbata (assembly GCA_900303265.1). Taxonomy (NCBI): domain Eukaryota; kingdom Metazoa; phylum Chordata; class Actinopteri; order Ophidiiformes; family Ophidiidae; genus Brotula; species Brotula barbata. The sequence continues at coordinate 62,410 of OMNV01010867.1, read as the reverse complement.
GCGTGAGCTGTGGAGAGAAGGGGAATACGACGAGAGAGAGAGAACGCATGTGTGGCGAGCGATGGGCGAACACACGCTTCCTTTCAGGCTGCAGGGGGGACTGTCAATAAAGGAGGGTGGAGCTTGCCAAAAACAAGAACTCATGTCAGTTTAATCAGTAGTGGTAACGTGGACAGATTTGTATCTTCAGGAGTCTTTGCCAAGTGAGGCAGGTCATACCACATGCCTGGTCTTTGTCGAGGTCTTAGCTCACAGCTATTCAGACGGAGGACTCATAAATGATGAAAGGAGTCTAACAATATCTCTTCCCAAAATATGCAAAATTATGAAGGAACAGGAGGAATTATCATTACATTTTGGGCAGATGAGTGCCAGGATAAAATAATAATAAAACATTATTTATACAGCACCTTTTGTACAACAAATGAGGCTTGAATTACTTTACATAAACAGAGGAAAGACTGGACGTTTTAAAAAAAACATTAGTATAAGCCACAACAGCAATTATAATAAATCAAGCCACCCCCTGAGCCAAGCGAAGACAAGAATTGCAAGAGCAGTAGAACTGGTCATAACAAAATACCACAATTCAAAAAGCTAGTCAAAGTCCAAAAGCTATCAAGAATTCCCCTATGAAATAACACCAAAACCATAGAGATAAAGAACAAAGATCTAAAATGACTCATATTATACCACCAACAGTTTTTATTTAAACTTTTTTTTCTTCTTTTTGGTTCCTCTGCATATATTGACTTGAGCTCCCATTGGCTGCGGTCAGAGTCAGTCTCAGTCTCAGTCAGTCTCTGGGTCACATCTGAACTAGGGGCGTGTCAAAACCAACATCTAAATATTCAACAAATATCTTTGCTGCCTCAAGAGTGGTGACCACCATCCCACTAATTAATAACTGGTTCACGAAAAGATGGTGTTTCACCTTGACGCATGGATCCCACTGAATTCCATCCATGACAAAGATGGGTTTCAAAGTTTGGCAAAGAATCTTGTAGTGTCCCTGGCTTTCCCGCCTGCTCATTGTCAGACGCTCTGTGTCCATAAAAACAAGGTGCAACTAGGCAAAACACACAGTATAAAACTATATGTGTCAAAGATACAGTGCTCTAAGCCTCTAGCACAATAAAAACACTTTAAATGGAGAGAATGAGTGTGTGGGAGGAAGGGGGGGCTGCTCCACCCCCTCCTGTATAACATTTGTTAATTATTGAGTATTATCACAGCGACAGCCAATGAAGAAGCGACATTCTGTGACATCAGACGTGCCTGGCTGCCGTATCTCAGCACAGAGCGACAGTGTTGGCAGTTCTACGTGCCTAAGGAGGGGTTAGAGGGAACTGTTAACACAAAGGAGGAGGTCAGTGGGAGCTCCACTCAAGTTTTCCATGCCAGGCAACATTCCCCATCTCAGGCACTCATACAGTCATTTACAGACGCATAAAAACACACCCTCCTTTTAAAGCACCTCTGGCCCCTATTGTTCAAGCACTTCTTCATTATGTTGGTTGACAAGTATTTCTTTTTGTGGATGGTTGACGTCGAATGGGCCACGAAGTGTGTCAAAGGAATAAATATTGTGTGACTGAGCTGTGGTTAATACACACATTATTGTCACACGTCAACAATGTGCCAATCAGATTACAGTAAATGACAGGTAGAACTGATTCCAGTAGTCTATGAAGCAAAAAGAAGGTAGTTATATTATTAAATAATTAATTATAAGCATTCTGTAAAGAAAACATTCCCCATAATCCTCCCTCCCCTAATCCCCAGACACTGCTTTTTCACTTACCGAAGCAGAGTGAATTCTATCTTGTGTGATTACTGACAACATTCTGGGCAAGGCAAGATGGCCATCCTCAAAACTGGTCTGTCTTGTTAACTGCCGCACAGATGCAAAGGCACAAACAAACTGTGACATTATCTCACCATATTCAGGTATGACTCCCACACGCAGAGAAAACAGGTCCCGTGCACACAAACACACAAACGCAAACAGGCCGAGGATACAAGGTGTTCAGAGGAAAAGAAACGAGAACAGAGAGAATTCTCTCTTTTTGTCAGTGTAGAATTGTGTCCTTTAACTGTTAGAAGAAGTGGGTAGTTGCAGTACGGTGACCGGGTACCGACGAGTGTCTTGGCCAAGGGCAGGGGCAGGAGTAACAAACCTAGCTGCAGACAAACCGTGCTAACCACTGCCCCCCAAAAACAAGGAAAAAGTAACAACAAAAGCAACAACAGAGCATGAAAGTCCTTCAGAAATGGAGAAGCACAAGCAAACAACAACAGAGAAAAGGAGAGCGAGGTGGCAATAAAGAGATAAAAATCCAAGTCTGACTGATGTGGATCAGAGAAAGCGAGTGTGTGGGATTTGGAACAGGGAGAGAGACGGAGAGAGGGAGAGAACATTGCTATCTGATCGAAGGGATTTGCCCTTCCCTGGAACAGTAATTTACTAAAGCTATTCTACAGAAGCCCATCAGTGGCGATCTGCTGGCAGATTAGAGGACAAAACCTCATCCCTCACTTCCCACGAGCCAATCAGCGTAGAGGATGAAGAGAGGACAGCAGAGGAGGGGAGGAGTAAACTTTCTTGTCTGTCTGTTGAATTTGGGGAGGCTGAACACCCCCCCCCCACCCCAACACACACACACACATAGGATACATTCAAGAGATTAGATGGGGGTAGGTATTATAGTTCCATTCTCTCTCGCTTAGAATACATCAAAACTGAAACTGCAGATTTGTCATTTGTAATCACTTTTCGTCTCGTATATGATGCATTTGCTTGTGCTTTCACATTTTGTAGCCTCCCCTGAATGCCTCCACAGCATTCCTCTGCTCTGTCTGTTTCACTGCCTCCCTCTCTGTCAGTTCTTCCTCCTCATCTCCTTATCCTGCCCTGTCCCTGTGTGCACTGCAAAGGCCGGTCAGTGAGCTAAAGCCGGGGGACCGGAGGTAGCAGTTTACCACAGTATGTCCCCAGGTAGCCCTGAGAAACGCCACGCACTCACAAAGTTAGAGAAGATGACAATAAAGCTTGTAGATGCTCAGAGTAGAGTCAACAACACGGCCTGTGGTAAAACAACAATTCTGTACAAATTAGCAACGTGACACCACAATAAGAACTTCACCCTGAACAAAGGCAGTGCCCGCAACGACAGCCATGTCCCTACACTCACACAGACGTTGTACGTTGGACCATCAATGTATTACACCAAACACACATGACACAGTTAATCTTGCCCGTATCCAGGCATCCAGGCTGTCAGTGATCTGCATGGCAGCACATAAACAACTTGCTTGATAGTCCACCTGTCCATTACCTATACCATTTATTCATGTTAGGGTCGCAGTCATTGGCTGAAAGGCAGGGTACACCGTGGACAGGTCTCCAGGCTATCACAGGACTGATACATGGAGACGAACAACCCAATCACACTGCCATTCACACCTATGGTCAATTTAGATCATCCAATTCATTGATGAGATTTCAATTTGACTCTAGCTAGTTAACATTTCCTGATTTAGGATTAACTAGTTACAATTGTTCTTCCAGTCCTTTTCTTTGCTTGGCTCCCATAGACAGTCAAACACAACCTCACCATCTATGACACATAATGTTGTTATGAATTATAGGCTCAATATTTTTCATTCATTTCCCCTTGCTCTCTGTGGCAGTCAATTGCAAGAGTACAACACACCCAGTGTCATGAGTGAGTTCTTCTTGGCAATGGACGACCAACATCCTGTCCCTCTCCTTATCATGGACATGTGAGAAACAAACAACAGGAAGCTGTTGATACCCTCCTTCTGCAATCACCACTCGCCGTCGTCTCTTCTGAGCTTGTGTCCAACGAGACCCTAATGGTCAGGGGTCTCGTTTCCCTAATGTTCTCCTAAGGAGAACATCATCCAACCACATCTCCTGTCAACTATGAGCTCTGGACTAGCAGACAGAGGAAAAGGATGAGAACACAAGGCAGGGCTCTACATGTAAGCGCTCCTCTGAGTGCCAAATGCTGCACGTGAACACTCTCAGTCCTTCCAGGAAGCTGATCCAGTAAGGTCACACAGTGGGCGACGGTTTTGTTGTGATGCAAAAGCTGAATTATTGTGCATTATTGTTTGTCAAGCAGTACGTTCACACAGACATTAAATTCTGAGTATCCTCTGTTAGCAACAGGAAATTCATCAAATTTTCTAATGTTACATAAATAACACAATGTGACTGACATGGGCAAAAATGAATACTAGTATGATTCGTATGGTATGGATATGTCTCTTTTTGTCTTAATACTTCAAACAATTAACTGGAGTACTGAGTGCATGTAATCATAGTATGTAATATTGAATTTGCTCACGGGTAACACCTTGCGTCGTGGTTCAAGGGCAGGTTAGACTGGTCTCAGGCAGGTTGTTTCTGCTGCGTAGCACACAAGCATTAAGTGCTCTACAGTCAAACCTGAATGACTCAAATGAAGTGTTTCGTCAACACCCCTTTATAGGGAGGGGGGTGGAACTAATGAAAACATAAACACCAGTGGTACTGCCTCATCTGAAGCAGTGGTTGAAAAGCAACACATAAAGAGCAGCACAGTATAATTGCCAATTGCTGCTATTGCTATGATTCCGACCGTACCTTTTGGGTCTTTCTGGATGATAATGGCAAAACAACGTTTTCAGTCACCTGTCAGTCACCCATGCCCAACACGGATCTCATGGAAATTTTTACGATGGTTGACATTATGATCATTGCATTACTGAAGATGTTATTTGCTCCATTTTGTATTTCTCTAAAATGTGATATTGCATAGACCCTGTAACAAAAAGGTTGGTCTCCATCGCTGTTTACAGAGGATTGTTGGCTATTTTGTCTAATGACTCAATTATGTCTCCAAAACAATGTTACAATGGTTAATCTAGCAGGATCACCACCATAAGTGGCAGCACTCTACTGTACATACACTATATTTAGTAGTTCTTTATTTTTCAGTTGTGGCTTTGTTCCATCCTTGTGTCAGGAAGATATTATTTAAGGAAGCAGTTCAACTGGGAGCAATAATTACTGATTGCACTTCAAATCTGTCATCTTAATTATAGACTTAAGCTTGTGATGCATTAGCATTTGTAGATGAACTCATCTCTGATCATCTGCTACACAAGTGAGAACAATCAGCAGTCCATGTTTTAAAAATTCAAAAGCACATCACTAATGAATTCTATTATGATGAAGTTAGATGATACTGACGTACGGTTGATACAGTAAAGTGGAGGCAAAGGAAAAGGAGCAAGCAGCAACAACTCACATTAACTTATATTAACTTATATTAAAAAGCCCCCAGTTTAAAATGTACAGAAAAGAGCAATATTTCATTTCCAAAGAATACATCAAGTTGTACAAATAGCAAAAAAGTAATAGCAATGCAAATGTGACATGGATCATACAGCTTTGTCTTAAGAGACAAAGCTGTCTGTTACAATAGAGATCAGCACTGAGACACCACTCACTGACACCTGAAACTTCACATAAATTTGGAATACTTTTAAAGTAGCATTAGATAATTTATAACAGTAAATCAACAAATTTGTAGCTCTGTCTGGACTTTGACTTGATTTTCACCAAATATGAGCCGTGCTGAGCTCTGTTTTTTTGGCAGCCTCGTGGATTTAAACGACAACAGGCCCAGCTCGTCCTGACCTGACAAACTGCATTCCCAACGACCTTTTCCCTCATTGGGTAAAAAGGTCTGCATTCTCTTCTCTCCGGCAACTGTGACTAACATGAGCCGTGCCGTGATTGGAGCTGTATGCTCAACACTCAAACCCAAAACAGCTCCTAGAAATGTTTACATTCTTCACCCATGTTTCCCTTACTTTTATCCTCACAACTAAGGACATACATGGATGTCAGCAACAAAGGAAAAGGCAGGACAAGCAGAGACTCGCCTAAAGTCTGAGCAGAAATACAAACCTCAGTAAAGCCATTGTGAGACCGTCTTCATGCCCCAACTATCAACTAATGTGAAGTAGCCAAGTACCCTGAACAATCATGAGACTGATGTACTAGACTTCTCTTATGCCATTAGAGCAATGAATCAAAATTTTGACCCACAACACAATAAAATTGAAATAAGCATGAATCAAAGTCATTTAAGACCAAGATAATCATAAATGATATTTACTCAGGCATGTAAATGTCTTGGATAGAGTGAGACACTTCACCTGGCCAGAACATCTCATACACAAATTGTGGAATTTTCCATGTATATTCATCGTCTCAGGTCAGGAAATTTGTCCTAATTGAATCTTAATGGCTCAATGGCTAAATATACAAACTACAAAATGTATCATTTTATAATTATTGATTTTTGTTTCTTTATTTCTGTCTGAGTCGAGAGGCTGTAAGTCTATGTTCCAGTTATGCCGTGTCGAGGCCCAAGTCCACAAATGGATGACTGGTCCACTCTAAGCCATACAACTGCAGTCTAAAACCCAAAGCATGGCAACGGCTCGACTTACATCCTACTGTAGTCGCACTGTAAAGCTGAAGCTTATTTGTGAGATCTCCTCCACTACTTTCTGTTTGTTGTGTGCTACTTATGTGTAGTAGTTGTGTACTATGGCAGAATAACAATGGTGGCTCCTAAATACTGGTTAAGCTATTTGCAGAAAGGAAAACTCACACTGGAGGGTCCTGAACAGGGAATTAAGACACATTCCTCCCATCCTCATCAGGAATGTTACAAAATGGTGGATCCTCAGGAGTTGCTGGACCACTGCAACAGGAAATGAACTCTGACATGAGAGCTATGGACCTCGGGGCCCCTGCTGCGTCCAGGGAAATTATGGCACTGAGAAGAGAAGAAATGACCCATGTCTCCCCCATGAAAAGAGCAAAATCTATTTACAGTCCTGTAAAATGGCACGGTGGATATATGTATATCACTGTTAGTTGGTGCAAGGGCCTTACATTGAAGCTGAATCATCACTACCAGAATTTATTCAGCTGATGCAACTGTTTACCCACCAACAGGAACTTTCAGTGTAACAAGGTCAAAAACCAAAGTGTACACACTTTAACGGGACTGAAATCTGCACCGGTGTAAGTATGCTTAGTAACAGACCTGGATTATGCAATTATAAATAGATTTATTTGGGCTTGTAATCGTTTCCTTGTGCATATTCATTGGGAGAATTCACCTATACTGTGAATAAGGAACACACCACGTAACCTGAAAATGCTCACAGTTCTACTCATTCTGTCCATGTATTCCGATTAATCCCATTTTTTGCCTTTACAGGCAGCATGGACAAAAACTCACAGTATTGATTGCGCGTACGTATTGATAAACAGCGTAGGCGCCAACAGGTCTTTAGTATGACACGATGCCAACTGGCACAGGCTGCCTTGGGCGTGCCGTCTGTATAGGTAAAAATCCATCTTTCCCGCCGATATGTCATTTGGTGGCGCTCCACGTTTTACGGCCATTTTCCCTGCCATGTTATAATACTGTGGACATCATTAGCTAAGTGGTGTCTGGATGACAGGTGGCGGCGCTGCGATCGATAATGGCAGGCCCGGCCATCTGCAGACTACGCTGTGCTTACTCATCAGCCCTAGGGTTGCATGAGCCCTAGCCTGGGACAGAGAGGGGGACTGGGCCAGATAAGCAATGTGTAGTTGTCAGGCTCACTGGTGGAGATAAAAAAAATGGCTATGAACAGCCACCTTATCTTCCAGCCTGGCCAATAACAGGATATGATGTCCACTGTCACCCAGCTGCCTAACAGCCAGAATTACTATGACAGTTATGGTATAAGGGTGATAAGGGGTCAGCTAAGGGTGTTCAGTGGTGTGTGTAATCACGCATGTGTGTGTGTGTGTGTGTGTGTGTGTGCGTCTGTGAATTTTCATGAACCCTACGCTTTGATTGTCTGTACAAGGCAAAAACTGTTGCTTCAAGCATTCATACTAAAATAAAACAAACAAGATAATTACGCAGATTCTGGGCCGCGTTCCCTGTCTGGAAGGCTGTCAGGACAGCACCAATTTCAAATCGCAAGTATTGATGATTCATTTGTATTTCCTGTGGAATACCACCAAGCAGCGTGACATGGGAGAGCTGAGCTGATACACAGGAGAAGGGGTCATACATTAAATAAACAGTAGTCCATATACAGCGTCAGTCATTTCCAGAGGTCCATGCCTGAGGTGCATCCACCGTGAATACAAAATAAAAGCAGCCAGGTAATGATTTGCAAATGGTGAAATGCCGGGCGCAAGCAGGGAGTGTGAGCTAATCATTAAACCATCGCTTTTGGGTACACAAAGATTTGATGTGTCCTTCTGTGTGTGAGTGTACGTGCTTGCTGGGGAGACGTCAAAGGCAACCACGGTGTCAACTCGATCCCCCTGAAGTGGCATCTATGACTAACGTCTTTTGACAAGGTGGTGCCCTTCACGTGTCCTTAACTAAAGCTGACAATAACTCATCACCGTGGTCCCAGGACAGAGGAAACAAGGGACAGAGTGATCCACAAGGGGCATGAATGCAAAAATTATGGAATGATGTGAAAGAGTGCAAGAAGATGGACAGGGTTCACGAGGGGGTTGAGAAAACAACAGAAATTTGGACAGCTTGAGGTCAACTAGTCTGTTGTCTGTGCTTGCAGGCCATTTCCCCTCCCTCTCTCTTTTCAGTTCTTCCTTTCGGTTCTACTTATCAGTTTATGATTAAAGCTGTCAGCATTAATTAGAATAAAGAAGAAATAGAACACCTCTCTCCCTCCCCCGTCCCTCCTCTCTGTTCAGTCTCTGTGCACCTGCAGATGCACAAAGACAGATCCAAAAACGTTATCGGAATTCAGGAGCGCAGTCAGACATCATACCAAGACAACTCAACTAACCGTCAAGATCCGCAGGTCAAAAAAAAACTATGATGATACTCAAAAATAAGCTTTCTTTGTGGAAAAGACCTGCAGCCACATTTCCTATGAATTTTGGCTGTTGAATGCAAATGAGTGAAGAAGAATTCCATATTTAATGAGGGGGTGCACTGGGGGCTTTGCACTTGCCAAATCAGAGAAACGCCTCTCTGCTGCTGCTAAAAACTGCATGTTTGGGTATGCATAATGTATGGTGGCCGTGCCTAATGTGTGACTCCAACAATATTTGGAGAGAATGGAGATTCATTCAAACAGCAGAATAGGTTCATTGATGCGGCAGGAGAGGAAACTGCACCTGGAAGAGGCAGGTGCTATGCTCATCAAAAGACAGTGTTATCTGTTCCTTAATCATCATGTGTCCCCTTAATCCTATTTTGTGTGTGTGTGTGTGTGTGTGTGTGTGTGTGTGTGTGTGTGTGTGATTGGCTAATAGATGATGTAGCTGGACCCGCGTGCTGTTTCCATGTGCGGGTAATAACCTGAAATCATAAATCTGAAGTTATTTACTTTTTTGATGATCTTTCCATATCAATATATAAATGAATAGACACATATGCGCTCTGCTGACTACAACAGTGTAGTAGTGTCTTTAAAGTGAACATTCTAAAAAGAATTGCTGTGGTCATTTAGGTCATCGATGTTAGTAAATACCTTGCAGAACTGTAGAATTTGAGCGACAGAAATGTTAGGTCCCTGGTGGTGAATTGCAGTGGCTGTAGTAAATACAGCCCGTAAATTATGCAATTGTATATATATTTATACAAGCATACAAACTTCTTTGTCCGTGTAAGCCCAACACGGTCATTTTCATTCTTTTGCCTTAATCACAGTACTGGGAAACAAAAATCTGCCCATTAGGTACATGCAAACATAAGAACCCTATGCTACTAAACTATAAAAACCATCTTGTTCCATTTCACTGTCCTGTTTATAGGACAGTAACAGGAGAAAAGTTCTGACAGCACGAGGAAACATCTGGAAAACACTGACCTGCTTTGAGCGCTCGGCACCATGATTTGTTTACTGCTTGGCCAACATCTGAATGAGAACATTAAAGCAATACACCTACAGCATTGTGTGGAAGAAAGTGTGAATCCAGGCATTGTAACTGACATAATTCAGAATGATAAGTATGTCAAACATTACATATACTAGACAGTAATCCACAGCAACTGGAAAGACCATTTACACAATAAATGATCATCCACGGAAGGGAGTATAAAGACTTTATGGGCCTATTAATACATGAGTCACTTTGTTTCTTACTTGGCTATTACTCTAACTGCCAGTCGGAAAGTGATACTCTGATTTTTAGTCAAACTACAGCTCCTCCTTCTCTTCTCCTCGCCTCTTTCCTTCTCCTCCACCCAAGCCATTTCTCCTGGCCTCACTCGCCCTTGCTTCCCCTGCAAAACTGATCCTCGTAGGTGGAGTTCCTGCAGGAAACCCAGAGGCACTGCAAGAGAGAATCTCCACAGAAAAAGTCAAACAATGACACAGGGACGACTCTTTAGTCCATCCCAGTACTCACAGATGACATTTCTCCCGCTTCTTTCACCAGCCCAATAAAGAGCACGTACACACTCAAACCATCCATATGATGTTCGCTGCAAGATGATATTTGAAAACCTAAACAGCAAAACAATGCCCCTATTACTTACAATGGTACGCACATCTTGATGTTGAGTGGACTAGACACGCCAAGATAATTCAGACAATTTTGGGCTACCCCTTTCAACGATCAGTGACAAAGATCCAATTTTTAAAAGTTCTTAGGATTTCACTGTCCACAGCTTCTGCTCTGAAGCCCATTGGACTCAGGGTTGTGAGTGTGTGTCTACACAATCACAGCCAATTATCATTAACTGGTTATATTCAATGGAACACACACACATTTGAAGCCTGAAGATAATTTGTGTGTGGCCTGGGCACACTTTACGTGCCATTTCAGTAAGGAACATATCCAACCTATTGAACTGCAGGCACCAGCATCATTTCACTGGCAAGGACTCAATCATGACACCTTATCTATGGACATGCTGACTTGTGGAATTCTACTGTGGCCAATAACCAAACAGCAAGGTTACTGATGGCTGTCATTGATTGGTTGATACTTCAGCACAAAGCTGAAAGGGCACATACCAGGAACACAGCCTGAAGCACAAACTGACAGCAGCTCGCCGGGACGACATTTTCTTGCGCTTTCCTCTCCGCTGTCCTTGCAGCTCTTTTACTCCATCAGATCATCTGCTTTGTTGTGTCACTCTCTCCCTTTTTGTCACAGCAGCTCTTACGGTTCAGAATTACCACAGCCCATTACCCCTGTCCCTCTGTTGTGTTGTTGTATAACTGTAACTGCAAAAGCAGAGCAGACTGACATCCAGGGGTCATCGCTCCACGCTGGCCTAGATCCTGCTACATCTTCTCCATGGTCACCGTGCTTCCAAACACCGGATCACAAAGAAATGTGGAGTCTGATGTAACAAAGCCCTACAGCCTCCGTTCAAGCCTTTCATTGCATCTGAAGCCTTTCTTTTTTCCTAACTCATGAGCCAGTAGTAAAGCAACACTGGCCTCACAACCTCATACTGCCTTGGTGTGAAATGTTTCAAGGATCCTGAGTGAATGACTCATTACAAAAGGCTTTAGAGCTGATGTGAGGTATTGCTCGGGTACAGTTCATGAACATTCCACCACCAAAACTGATGCAATCATAATCAATACTGATATGTCATAGTCACTTGAGAGTGAACTGAATGTCTCACATCTGCCTTGGTGGAGTCCATGTACCGGCCTCCATGTCTGATTACTGATTGGACACGTCTTGGATTTTTTAAAGGTATATAACATTATTTGAAAAAGTCAATCTCACTGAGATTAAAAATCTCTCCTTTTTCTTTAGTTTTACTTTCATTCTTTATTTCATTCATTTTTAAAATACAAAGTTGTTTGGTAATTGGTGTACAGTACAAAGTTCCTATCACACAGAAATCTTGGAAGAACAAGCAAAGCTATCAATTAAATTAGAAACAAAAAAAAAAGAAAAAGCACTTGTAAAAAAACTCTGTTAAAGGTGTAAAGTATTGGAATACCTGCACAGCCATTGATCATTTTGCTCATAGTCTGATCCCTCAAACATAATGAAGGCACAGCCAACATTTCTGCTTTGAGGTTGGTTCCCTCATACATAATTCTATCATTCAGGACACCGAGTTAAACTGGCACTAAACCAGAGCACCACAGAGGCCTTTATATCAAACTATCCCCATCTGCAAATCTATAACGAGCACGGCAGCTTAAACAGTACAGAGAGAAGAGAACCTCAGTTCAACTGAGGCAGGCACACTTTCTAATGGAAATTCGGATACAATCATCCCAGAATGCACTTCTCTCTGTCTAATAATCGGCCACTAGAACAAGGCAGCCATTGAGCGCAGAGTGACTGTAATGTGGTCCACCAAACTCCAAAGCTGCCCACTATAATTAGCTCCTTTCTCCATCAAACACAGGCTCACACTGACACACATGCGAACTGTTTGTGTGACTCAAAAGGACGAGATTGAGATGAAGCCACATTCTCACATCAGCAGGGGAAGTTTCCATCGTTGGCATTATGGAATCATGGTGGGGTGACAGGTATTCTACCCGTGAAATCTGCAAATGAGCAGGTGAGAAGCCGCCGTTTGATTCAGTGACACACACCGATTAGCGGGAATAAAAGCTTGAGCTGACATGGAAATAATATGGTGTGGGAAAGTTTTCAGATTAAGGGCTGTTACAAGCCAGAAACACATCCTTCCTTATTAAAATAACCGGCTAGCTGCTGGGCTTACCAATTTAGGCCATGTTTGACACTAAAAGGCTCAAGTACTTTCCAATTACCGCTCTCATTTGATTACTCAGCATCCAAGTCAGGACTCACTATTAGACCTGATACATGGTGTACGCCTGCCTCATCTATTCTTCTTATGATGCACAACAAACCCTTTATTTATCTATCTGACAGAATAATATCGGTGTCCTCATCATGGGAATTATCCACATCCCTGCCCTACATCCCCACTATAAAGACCTGCCCTGTTCTGCTCTAATCCCAGGAACGTGTTCTAACCCAGGGACTCTCAACACAGTCTGCAGCCTAGAGACAGAAAGGAGTGAGGGGATGTACTCCTACCCTGCTGCTTGGGCAAATGGCACTTGAGGTAGAAGAGGCTTCCTGGAGAGGTGTGACTGCACTGCAAAGGTCCCAATCAGGCAAAGAACAGAAGTGCTGGCAGCTGCTAATGCATTTACCTGAGAGCAAAGAGACTGCTAGCCAAGGATAGGCTGTGAGTGTGTTTGTTGACTTCCTATCAAGCAAGGTCTTCCCAATGAGGATGATTACGATCAAAGAGGCAGAAACTCATCAAAAAGCGCTACGTCAAAGCAAAGCCGGAATCTGTGGAGGTTTTAAGTCCAGTGATTTTCTTTAGGATATCAAATCCGCAATGTAATGTCGTGCATATCGTTCTAAAACTATACACTACCCTTTTTCGGAACACCTTGATGAACTGTAGCACTTTTGCTTCCTCTAACAGTGACACAGCAGCACAAAGCCCCAACCGGCTGCACTCCTCCCACTTTAATCCAAATCACAAAGCCTCACAGATTCACTCACTTATCTCACTCTGTGAAATCTTTCACAGTCAATCCAAAATCAATAATCCACAGCCAGGAAGAAAGACTCGCTTAAAATCAAAGTACCAAAGTGCACAAGTGCAGAGGATGGACTCTGGTAGGAAGGGAGTGGCTGGCAGGGCAGTGACCAGTTTGCAGTGGCAGTGTGACTAAGCACTGAAGCTCTTACACACCAATGAGTTGACAGAATGATACCATAACGTTACATCCAATCAGATTACTTAATTACCTCAACATCTTGTGACAAAATGAGGGTAAACAAGCGTCATCGTGAAATGTTCCACCATAGAAAAAACACCTAGCTCTTTAGATCCCACTCTAAGGATCTGATTCATGTTTGACAAGCACATGAAACAAGGAACTGAGCTGAGTTACCTCCTGAGAAAACCCTGAACAAGCAGCCTGGGTGAGCTCATATTGGAAAGTTCAGGTAATTAACCGGGGCAGAGGAGAATTACTCATCTGGGAATTTCTTCTGTTGTCTCCCAACATCTTGTACATGACAGCCTACATCAGGCAGAAAACAAGTAGTTTTATGCCAAACAAGGGCATAAAACTCCCCCATTGTTTAAGACAGAGAAAACTAATCATCCTTCATTTGGATGTGTTGGCTCTCAAATGAGTGAAGCGGAAAAAACACAAGTTAAGTTCACTCAAATTCCTTTTGGCACAGTTTCCTGTCTGTAAAATCTTCCTGTTTGTCATTATTATCAATAGATATTGTTGACGGGCCTGTAACACAAGTGAATGCATTAAAGGTCTTGTTGTACACACATCTGCGGTGTTTGGACAAGATTGTGTTTATGACCCCCTTTCTCCTCTACAAACTTCCGAATGAAACACACAGTGAGCCACAACAGGCTGACTTCAAATCCTCCGTGCATCCATCACCATTAGAATATGATGATTATTATTACAAACACAGCTACATGCCCTCACCGAGACGAGACGAGGGGTAACTCCCCGTTTCTTGTGACCCCAGAGAAAGAACTCCAAATCGCTTTTGGTTGGATTTCCAAAATAAGTAATCCTCGTTCATTGAGTGGTGTGTATTATGTGTACATACCGTTGCATTCCTCCCTGCGTGTCGTCCACTCCTTTCTTTTCCTCCTTTGCGATTCAGAGCCGGCCAAAGACTTTAAAAACAGACAAAAACACTCCCTGCTCACACTCACGCCTATTAATTTTCGCTTTCTGATTAATCAGTGCAAATCTCCCCAGGTTTAAGTGCTTCCCTCTCACAAATCACATTCGTTTTTCCCAGTCTGAGACAAAAACAACAGATTTCTCCTCCTCGGGGAAAGAAAAAACGCTGCTCCAAACTCCAGCTTTCCTCCGCGCCTGGAGACGTCTCAGGAAGGGGAGATGGAAGAAGGGGAGGCGTTGGGAAGCTTTTTCGCTGTGTTTTCCCCTCTTGCTCCGCAACCACGTTATTTTGACCAATTATTACGTCCTTTGTTTTGTCAAAAATAAACGGAGTCCACGGGAGAGGCGAGCAACATGTCTGGCTTCATGAACAACGCGCCGTGATGCGTTTACGACACGGCTACAGCGCTCGTTTGTTTTCCTTTCTCCCGTAATAGGCTTGCGGGATGAACGTGTGATCGTGTGGGGGAGTCTGTTTTTTTCTGCCCAATAATGGCGGACCTTCTCTCCAATCCAGCATTTCCCCTCCTATTCAGAGAGAGAGACTCTCGCCCAGTGGTCCATGGACACAATTACAACACACACTCAGCGTGTTGGTGGCGATGGTTGCTGTTCTCGCTGCACATGAAAACTCTTATCTGGGTACCGTCAAACAAAACCAAAAATACTGCTTTAAGTTTTTATTATTTGATATGAAATTAAAAAACACATTTGGGACACACTTGCTGAAGTCCCCATTAAAGCAGAAGTCTGTGATTTTGACGAGTGGGTGGAATCCTGGTGAAAATTTGACCACCCCCCAACATTATTTTTCCCACCACTCATAATGCAACTACAAGGAGGTGGTTGGTCAGTCGGTGTCACGTGACATTGAAACGTCATATTTAGGGGTGCGTCAATTTCTCTATACTTTCTATAATATTTTGATACAATATCGTACTACAAAAAATATATATGATATATAATAATATAAACATATAGGCCATATATAGAAGAAATTTAAAAATAATCAGTATGGTACGATAAGACAACAAACTATAACATATAGTAATAATCATATAAAACAAATTACTCAAAACAGTGTATTCTTGAAACTTTTACAGTATATAGAATATTACTTTTGAGATCACATCTCTTGACCAGTGTTTGTGTCCACAAATACATTACTGATTTATTTTTCAGTTGCTAGTGCCATGATTGTAATTTGCCCTTTGGCCCTGCATTTCACACACCTTCCACAGCTGATTCGCTTTTCCCTGTAACTCAAACATCAATCGCTACCATCAGAATTTAATGTGTTGTGCTACATGGAGTAGATACGGATCAGTCTGTATGTATTCAATCTGATATTAAAAAAACACACCTTATTTAGTGGCACAGAGGGAAAATATTTAATACCTTTTCCTGGAAAAATCAATCATCTCAAAGGTTAATCCTGCACTTATTTGTGTTGTACACTGACTCACCAACTGGCACAAGAGCTGATGTCAAGTTACGTGTCCACTGATCATTTCAGTCAGCCAGGATATCACAGATAAAGATGTTAGATTTTATACTACAAATATTGAAAAGCTTTTTGGAAGGAAGATTTGTTTGTTAGATAAGCACCATACACCATACTCAGGGAAATACTGGTTCCATAAGAAGTGAAGCACTGGGATTGTCTCTTGAAATTGTCCTCTCTGTCTCTGTCTCTGTCTCTGCTCCTTACTTAATCATTCTAGAATGTGCAATTCCAATCTATAAAATGTGTGATATAAAAACAGTTTGTTCACAAGCCTAATTTAGAGATATTGCAAAGAAATGTGGCCTACTGCGGACAGTATATGGAAGCATTGTTGTGTTTAAAAAACTACACCATTAGGCACCTTGCCCATGATATACCAAAATGATTTACACAGGCCAAAAACAAGGAACAGTTAAAAGTATCACACACTGTAATTATATATATTGTCTTTTGAGATTATTATTATTTTCATAGATATTCAACACAGTAGTATACAGAATGTGTTTTTTTACACAAGACCGGTCAGAATCACAATGAACTCATTAAATTCAGAACATCGATACACCACCATGTCCCAAGCCTGTCATTCAGCATACAGCCAAGGTAAAAATAATCACAACATTGGTTGAAGAACACACAACAGGACTGAAACATATGTTGTCATTTCTAACCATACATTTTTTTTTACATGATTATAAGTACAAAGTACACTACATGTGCCATGATAGCTTGCAATGTGACCTTCTGTTAAATACACAGTCGGGCATGGTTCAAGGTGCGGTGCCCTCCATTTGTCCACAAGCTTTTGTCCAATCACATTAGTCACTGTGCTCGCAGCAATATTTGCACGACCCCAATCACACACAGCAAGATTAGCAGGGGTCAAAGTTTCCACTGAATAATCTGCTTCTGTTTTACATCCCACTTTCCGACCACTGCATCTTTCAAGATCATCCTTTGTCTACAATTAAACTCCTCAGTTCATTTATTCATTATGATACATGTGACTGTTTTGTGCTGCTGGACTATATTTTGAAAGTTAACACATTCACTTTCTAACATTGGAAAAACGCTCATTAAGACAGAATTGCCAATTTTTTTAAATTTTTTTTATTGCTCTTTGGTTCCCCCTCTTCAGCCCACCTCAACCCCCAACTCTGGCTTTGCAGCTGAAATATTTCTGGGTCCCAAGGGCGAGCACATTCCTCCCACTCACAGTTGTGCAATCCCTGACAATTACAGCCCCCCATCCCCCTCTGACTCCCTAAACACCCAGTTCAGAGAAACAATCTGTCCAAGCGTCTGGGCAATGTTCTGCGGTGAACAGGCTGCCCAAACCAAACCAGTAAACAAACTCTGAGCCCTGACTCTGCAGAAACACACAAAGTGATGTAACCTCAAAAAGGCTGATATTTATAGATAGATTTTGCAAGTTTTTGCGCAGTGGTAAAATGGGTGTGGGTTTTTCCTACTGTGCATGAAAATCAACTCTGACATATTGTAAAATTGTGTTTTTTAGCTTTTCTCCCAGAGATATTTAATGGGACACCACACACACTCACACTTACCCACCCACCCGCACATTCATCCACCCACCCAAGCCCCCAACACACACACACACACACACATGTCTGTGCAATTTGAATAAGGCAACAAATGAGACTTTATGTTTTCAACATTAAAGGTTACATATTATTATT
>OMNV01010867.1:17854-44399 GCA_900303265.1 Brotula barbata | reverse complement strand
CATATTATTATTATCATTATCATTATCGTAACAAACATCACAAAATCCATTGTAGTAATCTTTACTTCTATAAGACATTGAATTTTTTATTTTTTACGTTACTTTTTTGGGATTTCTTCTGGTATAATAACATAATAACTAAAACCATAGATACAAAAAAGTATCTATTTATGTTGAATATCGTAAGACTAATTGTACTCCACCAAAATTCGTGTTAAATACTGATTAATTTGGGCCATCTGAGTCTAAATAAATAAATAAATCTTATCATGTGATCCGAAGGACCGTCTCCATCAGAAACCCGCGGGCGGAACACTGGATCTTGTAGTCACTTATTGAATAGATACGTAATAAATGTGGCTTTGGAAACTACATTTCCCAACACACAATGCGACTCTGCACTTCCTGTTAGCGCGACGAAGATAGTGGACGAACGGTTGGAACTAATCACTTATGTATTAAAGCGAAGCATTATAATCGGGAACGTTTTATTCCGAAGCCTCTAAAGTTCGCTCATAGGAGACGACTACAATGGTAAATATGTTGCAGATTAATGTAACTGTTATTTCTTTTCGCTGTACCATAGAACGGCTAGCACGTTAGCATTATATGTTAGCTTTAGGGAATCCTCTTCATTCAGCCGGTAGTAAATGTTAGCTAGATCGGAGCATACAGGTTAGAAATTGGAAAGCGCGATATTTTATGAGAAAGTCGGAAAAAAATCCAAATCATCTGTCAGTTTTATATGGTTTTATCATCTTTGCAATCCTGTTTGGAGAATGAATGGGTGGGGTTAACTATTCCAGTTAACGATAGAGTAAACGCTAATAACATGGTAATGCTTTGACAGGACTCATCCTAATTTTAAGCCTTTTTATGTCTTGCAGATCCGCTTCATCCTGATCCAGAATCGAGCAGGGAAGACCCGCCTTGCCAAGTGGTACATGCAGTTTGATGATGATGAGAAACAGAAGCTTATTGAAGAGGTGCACGCCGTGGTCACTGTCCGGGATGCAAAGCATACAAACTTTGTGGAGGTAAGAGTGTGAGAACGTCTGTATGGTTTGGTTTCATGGTAAGAAATGTTCTTTTGTTATTTAGTAACTATTTGTTATAGTTTTTGCCCTCACTCATCAAAATTGTGGGAAATTTTAATCGTCCTTGAAGGATATTTGCGAAAAATGATATTTTTAATCAGCATAATAACTCATCAATAGGACAAAGTATCAAATTTGTGCTGCCTCTCTTTGGAATTAGGGCTTGGACGATGTAGTCCGAAAATTATATCATAATATTTTTCACGAGATTAATGGAAGGCCTATGCTGATATTGATTGTAAATTTTGTTTTCCCCCTCATACAAATACCATGAGAACTGTAAAAGTAAGCAAGGTTTTCTAGTAAAATTAGTAGCAATTTATACATTCTTAAATTTCACAATTTTATCACGAACAAGAAACCAGAGCTATGAGAAATATTATTTAAAAATATGAGTAATGAAAACTATAGAATGTGGCTTGTTTTCAAGTTTGCAACCTGGTTGATTGTGTTGCCACCCTTTGCAGTGATGCTTTGTTTGCAGTAATTGGTCAGTTATGTTTGAGAAATTGACCATGCACTTTTTTGTTTTTATAGTTCAGGAATTTCAAGATTATTTACCGGCGTTATGCTGGCCTCTACTTCTGTATCTGTGTGGATGTGACTGATAACAACTTGGCATACCTGGAAGGAATCCACAACTTTGTAGAGGTAACACACACACACACACATACATACTAACCAATATACCGATGGAATGATGATGCTTCATGGCCTGTACGTTTTTAGGAATTTCGGTCATTAATTTCCTTAAAATTTCCCCCTTGTGTAGACATTCATTAATATTGAACATAAATTCTTGGGAAATAAGTGAGTCAGATGACAGTTTGTGAAGGAAATCTTTTTTTTTTTCATTGATCAAGCGCTCAAAACAAAAAGATAACCAGAAGCATTTATCAGTGGGTCTCAATTTATCACAGATCTCAGAACTTAAAGTCAAATATTTTCATTGTAGGTTAGGAGAGGATGGAAGTAACACATTGACCACTGATGACTTGATAAGTGATTGTGCAGAGGAAAACATTGAAATGATTCAAACAAGCTTGACAAAACATATTTCATTAACACTATAAATATCTGCCAGAATTTCTGCACTTAATAGACACTGAAACGTTCCCGTAATGATTCCGTGACTCAGCCAGAGACGGCAGCAAAACCCAGCACTTCCTGTGTCTTCAACTTTGTTAGCCCTAGTTTTTATTTTTCAGCAGATAACCAGGCATTATTAAAACTACATTTGTTTTCATTGTGACAATGACACGAGCGAGTCACTCTTAGATAGCTCTAATCTAACAAACATTCGCCAAAATCAGGAACTCTGCAGCAAGAAAATCACAAGATGTTCCAGAGGAACCGTCACTCTGTGCCACTGTCTAAGGAGATAAAAAAAGTCTCCATTGTTTTCACTTCTCAACTTTTAGTTTTACTTGTCTAGTGACCATCTCAAAATTTTGAGGATGGATCATCATTTTTTTCAGAAGATTTCCTGGATTTCTACAACCACAGCACCTGTACCAATAATTCATTGCAGATTAAACTTTTCCAGCTACTACCTGCAGTGTGTTGATGTTGGCTGAAAAAATTGCAAACTCCTGCATCTCTACATTTTTCTTGCTCATCATTTTGAATTTTGCTTGATAGCAAATTTAGTGGATTAAATTTTTTCCAAGCTGCGTGTTTTCCAATGAGTGGATGCTGCGTCATGAAAAGCGTTGATGTCGAGGTAGAACCTCGGCTCAGTGGTTCTGCCCGGAGTCATCAGAGGGTGAAGGACGTCAAGTGTAATGTTTGACTATGAAGGAATGCATGCAAGTGTTCATTTGTAGTCTTAACTGAGAATGCATTTACATGTGACACCCTGATAATTTATCTAGATAACAAGATGTCATGGTAATGCCTGTAAATAGTCGTATACTTGTTTGGACGTTCGTGAAATGAAAAGCTGAACTTCTTCTCTTTTTTTCTGCAAGGTGCTGAATGAGTACTTCCACAATGTGTGTGAATTGGACCTTGTGTTCAACTTCTACAAGGTGAGAACATTTTTGGTATACTGACCAGGTGGGAACATTGAAAAAACAAAGCAAATGAAAATAATCTCTGTTACACTACCATGGCAACATCATGTGTAGGTAGTTATCAGCTGCTGCAGTAATTTGGTGAGATTCGTTTAAATTATGTTGGGGGTGGGCGTATATTTCTGAAAGAAGACACCGAAGGCAATTAACACGTTTGAACCCCACAGCAGCAGACAGCTGCTGGTGTGCTTGATAATTACCAAAGGTGATTGAACATCACCCACACATGCTTAACTTAAATGAAACAACACCCATACTCACCCCTCACCCACTGATGTCTTCCAAGCAGATAAATTCCATTTTTGGCACCAGTGTAACATATCTCCTGGTTTGGACCGCTGGAGACTGCAGATCCACATCACCACCCCAATGACGTATTCATTACTCCTACACTTTCATGAGTTGAACTCTTCTCTTGCTTGCATTGACAAATACAAGTTGTTCATTTACCTCTGTACTTTAGTTTAATTCAGGATGTTAAGAAGAGGCCACCTACTTGTCCTTTATTTGAAGATGAATACTTCTTGATCGTCTTATTTTGGTGTCTCGTGCTTCCAGTTCAGCTTCTGTTTTTGTTCTTTTGTTTTTCTTGGAGTTTTCTTTCGTGATAACCTTGGTGTGGAATGCATTATTTCATCATAGAACTCAACATTACAACTTCAAACCTGGCCCATGCCCGGTGTTTGCGTTAGAAGTGACATCCGAATCTAACCAGGCCCAACTTGAACAGTCGGGTCCCGTCGGTTTGGACAGTGATCTCAGTCTCTTAACATCTAACAATCTGCCTTTCTCTGTCCTAAGGTATACACGGTAGTGGACGAGATGTTCCTCGCAGGAGAGATCAGGGAGACCAGTCAGACGAAGGTCCTCAAGCAGCTCCTTATGCTCCAGTCGCTCGAGTAGAGACCAGATACTTGTCTATCAAGCCAAGCACCTAAACCTGCCCGCCCCTTGTTGCTGTCACTGTGGAAAGTACCCACCCATGGTCAAACTTGTGCCTGAACGGAGGCATCAACCCTCACACACACACAGGAGGTGCTGTTGACATATTGATTATCCATGAATTTATGATAGAATGCAGGTAATCTGTTTGTTATAGCAATCTGTAAAGTATGTTGTAATATTCTGTATCTGTTGCCCAGTACAAAGGCTGTGCATTTCAGCACACTGCACATTTACAACCGGCACATTTCATCATTATTTTTACCTGACCTCCAGCGTTACGGTCCACCTTATCTTCTAATGTTTCCAGATGCAGCACCAAATAGTTGTTTGATGTACTAGGTACTGCTAGTTACCGTTGGCATTAATTGCTTTGCAGCACAATGGAAACCAGATCCACCAGTGTGGCACTACCACCACAGCTAGGAAAAAACCTCTCCAACTTCAGTTCAGTTCTGGCCTCAAGGTACCACTCAGCTGTTGGACAGAACTGTGCCCAGTCCTGCGTGAGCCTAAATCCTGCGGTGCACTTAAGTGCTTTCACCCAGTATCTCAAGATTCCCAAGAACCATTTAGAATGAGGTAAAAAAAAAAAAAAGCACTTGGGTACATTGGAGGGTTGAAAACCTGCTGGACTGGGCTCATGGAGGACGGAGAGACTGCCAGTATATCAAGACCTGGTGTGTGTTGTGATGCTACACTTCTCAGGGCTGCAATACAAGCAAACTGCAGCGAGAAAGCCCTTTAGAGCAATTGGCCCACTACGATGATGATGATGATGATGAACGTAGTATCCGTATTACGAGAGCTGTTTTGAAAGTAATCCGTGCTATGTAGGACGGTGTGCATAATTGCACAAATTGACTCTGGTTGTCCAAATTTTAAGTGCATCTCAAACACGCTACAGCTCGACAGTAAACGGTGCTCGTTGGTCACATTTGTAACACTTAAAACACAAATGCACTCAGACTGAAGTAGATTTAAAAAATTTGAAGTAAATGTTTTCAGTGGAAAATAAAGTATATTTTACGTAAAGCAGTACTGTGAAGTTTGCTTTGTGTGGTGTGTGTACATACAGTGTATCATGGATATGTTAAATAGTATAAAATGATGACCATTCCAGAATCGTTGAATATTTCAGTTTTCACTTAAGTCGTCTTTAAAATTCTTCTTGTAAGCCTCATGAACTTTCAGCAAATTTGTCACCATTACTCACCATAAAATCAAATCACTAACGTTTCTCTCTAGTTACTAGCGTAGTTACTATTTTTTTTATGATTAGCCAACAGTGACACATGTACTGCTGCCCTCCTTGTCTTTCTGTGTGTTTGGTGAAAGATATTTGTATGTTTTACCATCTACTATTGAACAACCCTCAACAGTATATTCATTGTGTACATAAAAATACATTACTAATAAAGCGCTTAAGAAATGATGTTCTTCCTCTGGTTATTTATCTATTAGTCAAGTTACATTAAACTCCTCCTTAAATGGGGCATTTTAATTGCCTGGGATGTCTTAAAATGTAGTTAATTTCTTGGAACTACATAAAGCCAACATCTACCCTAACATTAATAAAGACTTAAGTAAAGTACATTGTAATAAAATAGATGAACTGTTTTAAGTGCTATTCTCCCTTAACTGACTTATTCTGTATGTGTCACTTTTATTACAAGATAGTAAATAGATGTGAAAATAAGTACTTTGAGTCTTAAATACAGGAAGGCAGATTTTTTCTGTCCTGTCTTTCTGTGTTCTAGCACCATCTAGTGACAAAACAAATCAGATGGTCCACATCATATTATGCAAATTGCTTATGAGGTCATCCTAACAGCCAGTTTTGGCTCAATAAATCAATCAATATATCCACTTGAGCAACGTTAAACCCTTCTAGCTGTTACAACATCGACCCAAGAACACAAATCTACACAATTGGACATGAAGCACTCAAAAGAATCCTCTGATATCCTGACTTATACTGTCCTATCCTCACTTAAACTGCCTCTGAAAGAATTTACGGGCAGATGGTTAATGAATGGATTATGAGATTAAGACGCTTTTGTTGAAATTCTCAGCTAGCAAAAAGGCCATCAATTTATTGTGCAATTACTCACTCTCAGGAGGGAGTGGTGTCACGTACCAATACTCAGGAAGTGATGTAACTCTCCAGGGCAACAGATGAGGCTGTCAGAGGCTCCATAGGAGCCGTTCAGTGTAAACATCCAAGAGAGACAGCTGAAGCACATTAACTTCAAAAAACAAGCAGTTTACTGGGAATTGCATATTCAATACAATCACTGAGCAGTACTCACTCACCCTCAATAGACAAAAGACAAATCTTATTTACAGCATACATTACTTCAGATGTACAGCAGTTTTCAGGTTGGTTATATAACATTACTTACTAAGCAACTGAGATCAGATGAAATCAGAAATGTGTTTATGTTGATGATTTGTAAAAATTAAAATATAATTTAACTGACTCAGCGGTATTCAACCATTTAGATGATTAGGCTGAATTGTGGATGAGTGAAGAAATTTGCTGCAGTCAGTGTGCAGCTCAGTTAACCTGTCGTCATCATCAGTCAGAAAGCTTTAAACAAATGAAATTATCTCTGTTGTTTAGTAAGGAATGATCACATCTACAATTAAAATCTTTGTTACAGTTCAAGTAAAATAAAACGTACACTTCTATAGAAACAGCATATGAACAAGACAAAAGAGAAAATTCCAAAGTAAAAGTGCACTTGCAGAAGGGGAACAAATAATCACACAATGCCAATATTTTCCAAAAACCACATTTTTTTTCCTCTTTGCACAATTGACTGTCATTCCCCCTTGGCTGAAGAAAGTGGACTAAGAATAAATGAGAAACTGGGACACTGGGGCAAAAGTCCCTTGTATGTGAGGACAAGCAGCATGAATTAAAGGGAGAACATTGTGTTAAAGAGCCCAGAAGGAGGCGGACGAGACAAGTTTTGCAGAGATTGCCAAAGGCTGCATATCATGCTTTCACGTGATATGCAGTATTTATGCCCCAGAGAGAAACCTCAGCGTGGTTAACTTTGCTGCGCACACTACCGACACCCTGCACATTCTCCTCCCATCTATATTTTGACAAGAGGGCGGGCAGTGCAGAAGTCTGGAGCCAACCATGTCATCAACATACAGGAAGTGAAGAAATCCTAAGGACCCTCAAAGTTTGTACAATTTCAGGTGAAGGCTCGTATGGCCTGAATGTACAACTATATGGCCGTATTTGTATAAAACTGACAAAGAGGTGTGTCATCTCAGACTGACCCCATTCTTCTCGTTGGCATATGGGTGGGAAAACAAATATTTTACTGTAAAGAAACGGAGCCGAAAGGCACTGATTTTTTTATGTTGCTTCTGCTAATGTCACATACAACATTAGGGCTGTATTGCACCAAGCCGTTGACGCAAGGTTGGGAGTCCCCACTCAGCTCCTGATACACAACAATGGAACGCCCAGCTCAGCTCAGCGCTCATTATGTGAGAGCACCTCAACCCTGTTATAGGAGCAGGGACTCAGTGACCGAAACATGTGCTGGGGCCGTGAGGGATCAGATAAAGATAAGACATTACATTTTGGGAGTTTTGGAGTAAAATAAAGAGCAAAACTCTCGTTTTTGTGCTTTCAACATGACCCATCAAGTAGAGCGGAGTGATTGACCCTTTCTGTTTCTGGACACCACACAGGGTTTAAAACGTGGGAATATACACGTCACAATATGGAGCCCAATATTCTACTCTTATTAGTGCATTTCAACACAAATCCAACAGACTGAATGTAACAAATGCCT
Organism: Brotula barbata; assembly: GCA_900303265.1. NCBI lineage: Eukaryota > Metazoa > Chordata > Actinopteri > Ophidiiformes > Ophidiidae > Brotula > Brotula barbata. The sequence goes on along the minus strand of OMNV01010867.1, from coordinate 36,461 downwards.
CTAAGAGAGTAAAACGTCTGTGCCTCTCTGACAGAAAAGAACTGAAATAAACCCAGCAATTCCACATTCAAATTTGGATCAGATGTGAGCAAATTATTAGATAAGAGCTGCAGGAACAGTTTTGTGATGGTTTTCACTATCTTCAGTGTGTCTAATGGCTGATCTGAAATGTAGATCATTCAGTCTCCATCAATGACCGGCTCAATGTGAATACTTCCATTCAGTGCAAATGCAGACATATTACTGTGTGTTAAAACTCAATAAGTGCTGATAAAACTAATGTTGAAATTTTGATTGATAAATATATTCCTGATGATCGGTTACAGATGACGACGTGTGATTGTAAAAAGCGTGTGAGCCATAAAGACGGGGAAAGAGATAAAACAGCTCGTACACACAAACCTTGATTCATCCATGTCATGGTAAGTAACTGAGAAACCACTCCTCTTCTCTTACGACCCTGCCATTCATTCACTCACTGAGGGGTTTCCCTGCCAGATGCAGGGGCAAAGCTGCTCACCCCCTCAGGAAAGTTGTAGAGTCTTACCAGCGGTCAGGGGTTGCAGTGGTGTCCATGGCTACTAATCTGGGTGATCCAAGGTGTGTACAACTGATGAGAAAGGGGTCCCACACACCCAAAAACACCTGGATCTGAGGGGCGTGAAATAAGAGAGCATATGAGAGGATGACTGACTAGACTGACTGATCAATATCACCCTGATATGTCCTTTTAATCAGGGCTGTAAAGAAGGGGCACACACTAAAATGTAAAATGCTGAGTCAGAAGTTGTCTAGTGTAGTTGACCGCATTACTCTGGCAAGTACTAAGAGTGTTTTTCTAATTGTACTGAAAAGGATGTGGAAACGTGTTTAGCATAGTCCAGGGTTTGAATCTTGTGTTGGCTTAGTTCCTTCCTGTTTGCATGTGTCTCTGTGGCTGCCCTGTGCTCCTTGTAGTGAAACAGCTTAAATATAGAGGACAAATGTGCCTACCAGAATCAATGTGTGTAATGCAACTCCATCTACTGGATCTCTTTTTACTACAAGTCTAAACACATTATGTGCAGCCTTGGATAGAATCTATTATCATGTAGCATGTTACAGGCAACTGTCAAACATTACACTGACCAGAAGGGTGCGTCCTGTCTGTGTGGGCCTGTGGACTGAGGAGGAGGGGAACCTGACCCCTAGCAGTTACACTGCTGCTTATTCTGTGTGTTGCTGCTTCTCGGCTGCCGCAGCTGCCTCAAGGAAGCGTCTCCATACTGGATACCTGAACCCATCCTCTCTGGGTCCAATTCACCTTTGTAGCAAACAGAAACAAGGCATGTTTGAGTTTCACACTGCAAACACACAGTAAAAACAAAGACAAGGAAAAAGACACAAAGAGGTCTGCTTGTGAATCATACACACCTTCTTAATAAACAAAGGGAAGCAGCGTACCTGATTCTATTTTGTTGAGGATGGTGCGGGCACACTTCAGGAACCCCTCTTCTACATTCTCCCCCGTCAGAGCGCTGGTCTCCAGGAACATCAGCTCTGCAGTGGGAGAAAAAACGCATTCAGGGAAAAGAAAAACAGGAGGTCGAAGAAAAGACTTGAGGACTATTTGGGTGGGATTAGTTTTGAGAGTGGAGGAAATGCACAGTATTTATTACCAGCACACACCACTTTAGCCTTGTCTGAATCTGTCATGTCAATAAATTTTCCAGGCTTCGTCTTCACATGTGAATTAAGACGATGCTGGCTTTGACATTCTAAAAAAGGCCTGGTGAAAAAATGGGCTTAAGCTATGGTAATCCAGAGTTTCTGACAGCCAATACCCACTAAACACTGCATCACGCCAAATAATGAATTACCACCCACATTGAAAACCAGCTGCTGCATCCATTACATAAGCAAACTCAAATGCTACAAAAGACATCATCGCCAAAGCAATGTCATTATCTACTATCCTGTGTGACATCTGTTCTGAATATTAATGCCCACGGAATAGGCTTTAAGAAGAGATGAAGAAAGTCCAGTTACCGTTCTCCTGAGCAAAGCGTGACGCCTCCAGAAAGGTCACCTCCCTGTCTGCATCCAGGTCCTTCTTGTTGCCACACAAGATTATTACAATGTTGGGGCTAGCCAATGTACGGGCGTCTGTCAGCCAGTTGGTCAGGGAGTTATACGTCTCCCTGCTGTACCGTAGGAAAGACACACACATATTGGGACACAATGGCTACAATTTGACTGTGACTAAGTCCAACATTTGTAAGTAAATATTCCATTAATACTCTATACTCTGTAATACTCAGACTTCATATGGAAACCAGTGGCTTCATGCATTTTGTACAGTGGTCTCCTATATATATATACACACACACAACAACTGAGACACTCACTACTAGCCTAAATTTTATGACATATGAAGGCTCCGTAAACAGATTAATTTCTGTTTTCTAGACCAACATGAGCCTGCCCTCCATTGGGCACACAATCCATCTTGAAGTTCATATTTTAGCAGCATTTAAATTTCAATTGTCAGCTACTACTCCATGTTGTATGCTCCACAGTGAAGCCTGCTAGACTGTGTTGTTGCTGCTCTGCAGGGTGAAACATCCTGATTTAGAAGAGCAGAGGAACAGTAGATGCAGCGATTGTTTTACCTGGTAATATCATAGACGAGCAGTGCTCCAGCCGCTCCCCTGTAGTAGCTACGTGTCACAGAACTGAGGACAGAATGCAGAAATCTTTGTTAAATGATTGCATTGGCAATGTCACAAATTTGATGACATATAATATATGTATATTATATATATACTGTATGTAATGTAATATTTGATTGCGTTCTGTAGCATCATCATGCAAGCTTATGCTGTTGCCTCGGGCCACTGTTTCAATGGGCTGGGGTAGCTAGTGCTAGTGCTAACACTAGCATTGGCAAATGATCACTATCTTACCAGGGTTTCTCAATAATCTGTCTTGCAACGCTCACTTTCAGTTAAAATGCAGCCTAGTTAGACAGCTGACAACACACACAGTAGGAAGCAAGGCAGCTGACTACATATTGAGACAAGTCAGTCAGGATGGTCAACATGACATTCTTCTTTTCCCACAACATTTATCATCATCTTGTTTTTGATGTCATTAAAATAATAATTACTTAATTATAGCTGCTCGGTGTCATGAGACTGTTGTTATACTGGGAATCTCTGATATACAGTATATGAAATCGGGTGTCACTCATTGAGAGCATTTGTCTTCAGTGAGCCCTAGACTGTCAATAAGAGTTTTACCGGAATCGTTCTTGACCAGCCGTGTCCCAGATCTGCAGTTTGACTGTCTTTCCACCTACATTCACCACTCTGGAACCAAACTCTACACCGATGGTGTGGTTGGAGTCCTGCTTGACTGTAGAGAGGGCAGGAAGTGAGAAGAGCAGATGAAAGGTTACTGTGTTTTTACCTTTTCTGAATGCTCAGACTGAAAAGGTTTTGGGGTCGTGTGTGTTTGTCTTTGTGATCTCAATGTAATTAATCGTAAAATCACAAGAAAAGACAAACCTTTCATTTTAGGAGGGGGCGCTTGTTAACAAAGAATTCATTTGATATTTTGTGTGTTTTTGTAATAGTTACACCAGGTGTCTCCAATCTCAAAGTATATGCTGTAATTGTTATCCCAAGTTCCCAAGAGCAACTTGTGTCATCAGATTAAAGTAATTAACTAAATACTAGGACACTACTGCAGTCCTGCTGGACTGAGGCTCATGTATGACTGGGATGGAGATCCTTGCTTGAAACAATTGGGCAAAAGGCAAAAGTGGCAAAAATGTGAAATTTTTCTATTTAACCAAAGTGTTACAACTGCACTACTGCCATACAGACACCGCTTTCAAGTCCGTTCCCAGAGTCTTAGTTCTTATCCATAATATGTTGTGTGGTGCTGTGCTTGTTCAAAAGACGCAAGTGATTATCTTCAAACAGCTAATATCCACATCAGAGGAGTGGAGGGAGTCCTGAAGAGATTAGCGCCGTCAAATCCCCTCCTGTCCACACTCCACTGACAGCACCAGGACGCAAAATGCCTTCAATAAATTTAAAGACGTGCTTCAGTGCCAGTATGTGTGTCTTAGTTAGCGTTTGTGTGTATTTTTCTATTATTCACACAGATTAAAAGTAAGTGAAGTAAAAAGTAACATTTCCATTGATACTCAAAGTAAAAAAATATATATAAATATATAAACATGAAACCTCTACCCTGCAAATCAGTGAAAGCACTGCTGATGACACTGAACTGGATGACAATGAACCCTTAGGTCCAACACAAAGCTGTCTTGGGGCATGTCCAACACTGAAATGCTGCGCTCTAGTGTTAGACGCTTTTTATGCAGCTATACACACAATTTCTGGACACTCCCACGAGTGTTGGCTCAGACAACAAGCCGGCTTTGAATCTGTTTTTTGGTTTTGCATCATGTGATTCACCCTGAGATTCATCACGGCACTCCTGTCTCTCTGTGGTGAGATTATAGAGAGTGTTTGAAACAAGGTGTGCTTGTTCTTACTGTTGGTGTAGCCGAGGACCTCAAAGTGTCATCAAGGAAGATTACTTGTGGTTAAGCGTAGGCCAACTTTGTGTCATGCAATATATTTGTCAGAGCTTCGATGAGACTTACACTTGTTCTCAATGAACTGGTGGAGGAGACATGACTTTCCTGCTCCCGCACTGCCAATCACCAGGAACTTAAAGAGGAAGTCTGAAACCAGAGGAAGAGGAAAAGATCAATGCAAGAGCCTGAGGAGAATGTACACTCGTGTCTCTTCCATACTTAGAAACAATACTAACATGTCCCTTTAATCCCATTTGAACCGCCACTTAACAAATCCAACAGCCCCAAATTAGCAGACTAATCACAAAGCCTCGCATGTGAATTGCGTGACATGTTATTAACGGTATGATCCCAATTCTATCAGCTACAAAGACTGCTTTGTGTGTAAAGCAGCAACACTTAACAAAACATGCCATGAGAGCAAAGCAGGGTTATGTGAGTTATGGCGCGTGAGACGAACAGACCACAGCAAGCTGTTTGTGCAGATGTTATGTGGAGAGTGGGCCCTTGCTCTGAAGATTACAACCCAACCCGCACAGATGATCATAAGCCCAAATGGCTCGGGGCCCCTGACATGCAAGGCCATTGGCAGTCCTTTGTGTGCTGGGACCAAAGTCGGAACAGCGGACATTTGCATGCATAAGCCGTGCAGCAGTTCTGATCAGCTCCATGAGATATAAAAACAAAACAATGATTGAGCAGATGGATGTGGGCGTGTGTGTGTGTGAGCAAATGAGTGAATTACAAAAGGGAGTAAGTCTTAATAGCAAATAAACACAAAGGTAGACCAAAAGGAGGCACAGACAAAGAGAGACACTGTGTTCCTAAGCATGTTAGAGCAGAGTGCACATCCAACATAAACTCCTGAAAGGCTGGCCTAGAGTTCTATTTCACAGATTAGATTATGGTTTTGTTGAACAGCGACCGTCTGGCAGTTACGCAGAGTTCTTTGGCTCAACCAAACACGACACTTTAATGAATGTTACTATCGCAGTTATACCTTGGGTTACAAGGTTATTATTTTCAGGCTATATCACCCATCCCTTTCTTCTAATCCAGATTGGGTTCCGTTTACGGATCTATGTCCCGATAACCAAAAACTGTGACAGGCCAGCAAACATCAACCATGTGACATTTGTAGCCGACCATGCTCCATTTCCTGCAGTGTATATAGCCTGTCAGTGTTTCCTGCCCTACAGGAGGATACAAAGAGAGATGAGTGGAGGATTTCCCCTCAACTTGAGGGTTTGCTGTGTGAACTAAATTACAACCCACAACAACCTATTTTGGCTCATGGACCTCCTTCCTGACTCAGAAGCACCCTGAGAACTGCTGAGGTGGGGGGTGGGGATAGGGACTGAGATTACATTTTTTTTTCTCCTAGCTATGTGTGAGATTTCTGGGCGTGGTGTGTTGCACACAATCTGTCTATTCTTGTCAGTAGAGTTGTGGACAGGACATTTTGTCATTTTGTAGCTCCGGCATAGCCCTGTACTAATTCTTCATGTATGCTAGCGTGGAAAATCCACTCTCACAGAAATGCTTCCTTCTTTCAGGGAGGCAGGGTGAATGAATGTCTGTCTCCTATCTGCTTTAGCGTCCATTGGACATCCAAAGCAACACATGAGTACTGGAACACTGGAACAGAAGGAGTTATCTTTAGTGAAAACATTTTTCAGTTTGGTTAAGGTTTAGCTCCATTTCTAGACGTGCTGCCTGGCAAATGATTACATTGTGATTACAGTTGAAGATTACAGGTCGGGTTAATGTCCAGACGGTCCAGTGAATATTCAGCTTTACACGAGGTCAGAAGGGCAAGCAGTGGTTTAGAAAAATTGATATTTTGGTTGTGTGTGACATTCAACCACATTATGCCAGTGCTGTACAGCACACATCCTGCTGTTTATAGTGTGTCTTTGCTGGGGGTGGATGTTTGCTCAAGCAGCACAAACTAAAGGTCAAATTCATCCAGATAGAAGTGCTAAAGCAAACCATAGTTGCCAACAAGCACTCCGAGTTTGCTTTTGAAACAGCAGGCAGCATTAAAGCATGCCCTGTCAACGGACGTGACAGGAGATCTGACAGAATCAAAAGCTAACTGCTCCATCTTAAAAGCTTGCCTCAGCCTTTCAGCATCTTCCCAGACATCACATATTCCCACTTGAGATCTGCATACAACAATCAAGCTGTCAATATGTCAAGCCGATACTGAAAGAGGAGTGCATCACAGCAGCAATCTTGGCCATTGTGTTCTTTATGCATCAATATTAAATAACCCTAAGGGACCAGACGATTGCGTTTCTATGTGTATTTACTTACAGTATGCTAATTCTTAACCCAGGGCCAGATCTACTAAAGGTTTACACCAAGTCAATTGTATTGTTGCCACAAAAATTACATGCTCACATCTACTGCCAGTGCAAGAGGTATTTGCACTTCACATTACACATTCGCCTGACTGGATTTGCATCTTTGTGTTCTAAGGCTACAACAGACAAGAAAGTGTAGGAAATGACAGTAGATGTTGATGTACCAGTATCTCTTCACCACTCCATTTAAGAAATAAGACAAATATTTTATTGTTAAAAGCATGTCTTAAAACTTTGCTCAAATGTTATATGGCGCACGGCTGTGTTACTGTGACTGAGACAGTCACATGAGCAGAATGGCTGTGGTGGGGCAAAACAGCTACCCGGTCCAGAAAAAAAATTCTTAATCATCTGACAAACCACAAGAAATGAAAGTTTTGTTCTTATTTCCACCTTCCTTACTTGTTAATTATTAATCCCATCCATATATAACCTTACTCATATTTTTGTCTTCCGTGCAGTACGGGCATGTAATCTGTGTACATGTAAATGTTGAGTGACATCACCAAAGCTAACAACAGTTCAGGATAACAGACAGTAAGAAAATCCAGCATACAGGTAGAAACGTTACAGACAAGTGTATGCCACAGTGACCAATACACACCACCTTTCCGCCAGTTATACCCAGCCCTGCATTAAGAAAATTGATAGTTTACATTCTCTACTAATGCTTGTCTGTCTGTCTGTCTGTCTGCCTGCCAACAGTTTCAAAATATAGATATAGATATTCCCGATCTACACATTAAATCTTTGAACATGACCTTGCACTGTAGGACAGCGTTTCAAAATGGCCTGCCATCTTCCTCTCCTGTTGTACTCTCTCACTCTCCGTTTGTATGAAATTCTACCCCAGTAGTGAGTATTCATGGTGAAGTGGTAGCACTAATGGTAGCTGTAATCATCTTGTATTGATTTCTACCTCAATCTCCTCTGTTGTCTCTCCTCCTGAAGGGCAAAAGGCATACGTACAGTCAATATGTGACCTGTTTCAATTGCACCACATTAATCGTATTGATAATAAATTGACATTCGTTTGGTCTTCTTAATACAGCAAATTTTGATTATAATAGAAGATGAAGAATGATACTTTAATAATCCCAATAGGGAAATTAATTCTCAGCACTTTAACCCATCCTCAATGAGGAGCAGTGGGCAGCCCACACATGCACATGCAAACACACACACACACACACAGCGCCCGGGGACCAACTCTAGATCTTCCACCTTGCCTTGGTCAGGGGCAATGGCAGGAGTGATTGACATAAGACACATGTTTTGGTGGGTGGATGAAACCGGAGCACCCGGAGGAAACCCACACAGACACGGGGAGGACATAAAAACTACACACAAAAAGGTGTGGAGGTGGAACCAGGGATTCAAACCCACAACCTTCGAGCAACAGTGAGGCAACAGTGCTAACCACCACGCCACTGTGCCACCAATAACATAGTTGCAACTAGTTATGTATCAGAGGCTGACTTATAATCGATGAAGCTAATTTTACCCATGGTGTATCAGCACTGGCATCAATGTGTACAAATTTAAACAGAAATCTGTCCTGGATAATTAATCTCTATTTGTACTCACTAGCTCCACAGGCTCCCAAACAGACTAGGTAAAATCCATTAAGTTCAACTATAGTTATTTATCCTATCCTAAGAGATTGTTATATAAATACTGTATATCGGTTTGTTTATGTAGAGCCCATGTTTGGGGTTATGGTTGAAGCAGTGTTTGTAGCTCTGATATACCTGTATACAAATGTTAATGCAGCTTAAAATGTCACCTCACTAAAATGATGAAGTGAACTCATATTCCCTGATTAATAGCATATAAGTTATATAGTTATGCGACTTTAAGATGTGGTTGTGAGCTCTGACACAGTTAACAGCTTCTTATCAGGTAACTAATCAGATCACGAACCACAGCTACCACAACTTCCTCATACAGGCCCAGCAGCTACTCGCTACCTGAGAGAAAAGACACCGAGTTCCTTAAAAAAAATGCTACATTCGTGCAAAGTCACCGAATCTTTTGTCATCCGGGTCCTTTCAGAAGCCTGCGTTTATGCACGCGTTCCTGCAGCTCTGTGTGTAAAGTTGGTCTAACTTTACCTGGAAATGTGTCACCATCTGTTTACTCCATCACTAGTCGACTAGGAAGCGATACACCCCGCCTTCACAGGACAGAGTCGTCGATTAGTAAGCGGAAAACAGTGGCTGTGTACTCAAAACTTTACAAAACGAACATTAAGTTGCTGAATTGATAAGTAACGGTATAAGTGGGAGACGTGATGAGGTGGCATGTTAGCCAGCAGCTCACTAAGCTAGCTGGAGCTAGCTAGAAGAAGTCCCATCACAAAGCGAGTGTTATGGAAGCCACAAACATACCGTATGTCTCAGACATGTCAGCCCTCGCTGTGTGAAGGACTCCGTCAGGGCTTAAACTGTTATCCAGGCGCTGCTCTCGCTGGGTTCACACCTCTTTTAGGTGTCTATCAACGATGATGGAGGTTTGGTACCTTCCAAGCTTTGCTTCCTCTGCTCCGACACAAGCACAGACGGCAACGCCAGTGACGTTTACGGTGTGTCCTTCAAGTGAAGTCGGAATTATGGCAACTGCTTTGGCAAGCCCTTTAACCTTGTACTACATGGTTACGAATCAAAACTACGAGGATCATCTACCGTAGATGTCTTACTCGTAAGAATTAAAATATGAATAATTCAGTTCTTACTAGTAAGAATTTAACGGCAGAGATTTGCAGTACGACCTAATTATTACAGATATCTGTAATTCAATTACAAGTAAGTGTTCACATTTCAATTTAACTGTAGTAACTCAACTATATAGATCTGTAGTTAAATTCTTACTCGTAAGAATTGAATTTACAGAGATCTGCAATTCAGTTCATGAAATACAAAAACAGCTCTGGGCTGTTTGTATTCTCTGCGATTCTCCTCAGTTTTCCCCTTCATTGATTCCCATCAGCTTTGTGCGTCTGTGTAGGATAGATTGTGTCTGATGTTGCTCGTGGGTTAAATTTTCAGGTCAAGTGAAGCAACCAAAGCTAGCAACATTATCAATACATTTCAGTGATAAACATTCAAACCACAACTTCCTAAAATTAGAAAAAAGAAATTTCAATGTCACGCAAGTGGTCTCTTGGAAGTTCTTGTATTTTTTTTTGAGTTACTGCATATGGATGAGACACAACAACGCTTTTAGTGATGAGAAGTCTGAGCCCTGGAATGCATCATGACAAGATGAACCACTAGAGCTTTATGATGATAGTTATATCATATTATACAGCTATGAGCAATATAATTTAATTGATGTTATGTCCATGTACTTTTTTTCTACGACTACTACTTTCTACAACTTTGTTTCTGTTTTTCCTGTAATAATTTCAATTCAACGTCAACGATAACATGTATGTAGTTACAAGAGCCAGCCACAAGGTGACAGGCGAGGATAAAGAGCTTTCAGGGAGGAATTCTTCAGGTCACAAAACAAGTACAGTCTAACAAATATGTATTACTTATTACCTTATTTTGGCTTAGTTGAGTATTCCTATCAATTTTTTGTATGTTAACTAATTTAGCTATGTCATTGGAAATATGCATGTTTATTATCCAAATGTTGCCATGATTTGTTTAGCACAGTTTCGGGTTAGTAGGGGTTTGTTTAGGTTGATATTTATTGAATCTGGGGTTGCCTTTTCAAAAACTGAGCCAAAAAAAGTTCAGATATCTTCTTGTACAATTTACAAGTGCTTCAAAAATTAAAACAAGGTTTAAAGTGATAAGAGTTTGCTTAAAAGGATCAAGAATTTGATACACGGAAATTATTACTGAAATTCTTGCCTCACAGCAAGAAGGTTGTAGGTTCAAGTCCTGAGTGGCCTTCTGTGTGGAGTTTACATTCTCTTCCTGTGTCTGTTCTGGGGTTCCTCAGGGTAGTCTGGTTTTCCCCCACCCACAAAAATATGTTTGTTAGGATGGGTTAAATGCAGAGGATGAATTCCCTATGGAGATCAATAATCTTCTTTACTATTCAGTATGTGTAAACAGGCTGTGGATGATGATGGGCAATGTCAGGTTACTAGGGAAACTTGGCCACATGAGTCACAGCTTGGTTTGCTTGCTTACTTTACTTTAGGTTGAATTTCTCTTGTATGCTACAGAACATTCAGTGTATATTTGAAGCTTCTATATTATTGAACTGCACTACTCTGTTCCTTATAATTTGACTCCTTTTAGTAATTGTTATGGTTAACACGTATTGTTAAATAGATGCTAAAAGTCATTATGAACCTGATGGAGATTATTGCTAAATTATGCTAAAGAATTATTCAATTCAGCAATGACCTGTCATGTTTTAGATGACTAATGTGTCTGTTGCGCATTCATTCATCACCTCTCCATACCACACACACACACACACACACACACGAGCAACCACAGAAAGAGCCTTGGGTGTGGAGTCCTGGGACATCTCAAGGCAACAGGTGAAAAATTACAGAGCCTTCCACTCTACTGCTATCTCTCTTGGTTCCTCCCTGCCTTTGTTCTGCTTTGGCAGATCCCCTCATCCTCCCCGGCCTTGTTAAAAGCGGTTTTCACAGAGATTAAAGACAGGAGGAAACACTAGGCTCAACATCGTGTGGGGGCACGGATGTTTTCCTAAGGTGGGCAACAAGAAAGGCTGGCCTGAAAGGTATGTGGGAGGTAGAAAGGAAACAGGGCGGGTTTGCCTTTGTGTGACACCATGTTTCCCTTATGTCTCTTGTCAGATTGTCCATTAAAGGTGTCATCATAAGAGACTTTTGTTTGGACCATCGTCTGTTGGACTTCGTTGTGTGTGCGTCTGTGTAGGGTTTGTTTGGTTTTGACCTTGGCCTATGGTCCCTAACAGCTCTGACTAAAAGCGGAGAGGTCTTCTGCATTAAAGGGAGACATGCCAGGACAGAATAAATGTAAAGGGAGGGGCATGGATGCAGAAATGAGACCCTTTCATGTCCTTGTGCAGACAGTTTGAAACCAGGATCAGAGCAGATGTGTTCATGTAGCTTATAGGGGAAGCCCCACTTTAGGCCAGAAACTTCAAGGGCTGTCAGGATCCACAATGTTTACAACAAACAATGACTCATTTTCCAGAGAATAATTACAGTGAATCACATCATGAGACAGGTGAGCTCTGTGGTGGGTAGGCATAAAGGCGTTTGCCTATACTTTGAAACAGAGGGACGCTTGATGACCTGCTGTTTTATGTACAGAAACAAAGGGACTTTATGAAGTAAGCCCCATTAAGAGATACAGCGGCGTAAACACAGCAATAAGGTGAGAATGCATTAAAGAGTTGAAAGAGGTACAAGGATTCCATCAAAGGTTTGGGCTGACGGCATTTATGTGACCAGCAGAAGACTTTCTTACAGGAGTATCGTTGGAGCAGATGACATGTACTGGAAAATGTTATACTGCACACTACAAATTTCCATAGTTAGAAGTACAAGATTAATTCAGATTTAAAAGTTTGGAACAGTAAAGATTAGGTATAGATTGCGTCCACTTTTCCCACACTGGAACACAGAAAAAGGGTTTAGATCAGATGGAAATGGGAATGAAAAGGAGAGCAGAAGAGAGAGAGGAAGGAACAATACAAAACAATAGAGGGATTTTATTTTCTATGCAAAAGAAATACTAGTATAATATATAAATACGTAAACTGTAGGCAGGGGGCAGTGTAAGTGTAGCAAAAAAGAGAGTTTAAATCCAAACTCTAACTGTCAAAAGATGAATGTGACTCAGTCAGACGCTGGTGTGTGTAGAGCAGAACAGACCAGCTCTGATTCACACCATGGGGAGGTTACACAGTAGTGCTTGTGTAACTGTTTGTGTACTATGCGTCCACTTCAATTCCAAATCCGACAAACTGTACTGTACAGCTCTGGTATTTAGGGGCTCTTGGACCTGCACTATGTTTTATCTGATAAAGCTCCTCAGAATCAAATCTGCAGGTAAACTTGTTTATTCCTTTTCTGAGTGCCAGTCTGGAAGTTGGAGCAACAAGCTGCCTGTCATGAGATAGGGAGGGGCTGGTGAGCATTTTTGTCTGTGTGCCTTGTTTTGGTAATCTCAATGTGATTAATTAGCGGAGGGGAGGGGTTGTTCACAGGAATTCTGTGGCCTCTGTGTGGTTTTGTAATCTCCTCTTGATCTTAAACAGGACTTTAAAATCTACAGTAAAAGAGAGCACATTTTTAATTCTGAGTGTCAAAAAGAAAACAAAAAGCTCGAGAGAGAAATTGAGTCCTACCTGTTTCACACCTCTGCACCAGCGGCCAGTCCCTGCAGGAGGCATGTGTGCCTGGTGGAATAGGTACATTCAAAGTTCAAAGTTTCCTTAGACCATTAGGTTAAAGGCTCTTTTCCCAGCAATGTATTAACTGCATAAAATGTTAATAATCAGCAGAAAATTTCTTATCTAAATGGAAAATCAAGTTTAATTATAATGCCCAATATACAGTACCAAGGACTTAACATGCCAGTACAACAAACGGCTCACAACCAAGTGCAACGCTCTCTGGAAAGATCAGGAAAAGCCCCTGCAGTGCCGCAGGTGGGAACAGAAACTAAGGTCAGGTGATTTGTGTATATTCTCAACAGATTCGGTGCCTGTATGCTTTTGATGTGTGTTCCATAAGCAGGGTCTGTGAGGGCGATCATCACACAGCAAGATACGCCCCACCCACGGGGGTCTCACGGCATGTTTTCCACATAGCCACATAGATAGCAGATTTTGTAACTACATTGATGTTTACTTGAATTTTATTTGAGGAGATGCTAGTAATTATGTTAATACTGGCATTTATACGACTCCACAATGAAAGTTCAGATGGCAAACATCTACTGGCACAAAATTGGAAAAAATAGAAATTGTGCAGGAGACCAATATGTGTAAGCTAAAAAAACCAAAAAACACTTCTTCTATGATATTATGTGTGATGGGTGAATGGTTTGGATACATGGCTTTGTGTAGTTTGGAATATGATGACCGACCACTCAACCATCTGTGTGAATGCAGAAAGGAGGCATGGAGGAAGACGGGACTCAACTTGGACTTGGCTTGATGTAAGCAAAAAGACCTGAGACTTTTGATTTGATTTGATTTGATTCGAATAGCAGCTTTGTAGAACTTTGGAGGATCTACAGTCCAGGCTTTAAAAATCAATTCCAATATTTTTTATTTTTTATTTTGTTTCCTATTCGTGTTAACTAGTGACCTGTATCTGACACCAGTGTGAACATTTTTTGAAATATTTCACACAGCTCAGAAAAAAATGTAATCTCTGTCACGGCTAAAAAAATGTGATTTGTGACTTCAGCCAGGAATGTGAATGCAGGAAGGGGGTGCAGGTGCAACAGTAGCAGGTAAACAGCAGATGGGGTTCAGTTTCACCGTGGGGAGAAAGGGAAAGGGGAAAGAGGGGACGGGGGGCGGTGAGAGGGAGTGTGGCCAACATACAGATGTGGATAAGGAGAGGTGAGGGGTTAAGAGTGTGGACAGGAGACGCTGTGTTGGTGGAACAATCCTGCTGAACTCTCCAGTGGCTGATTGCTATCTAAAGCCCAGCAGCATCTCCCGTACATCTGCCACTATCAGAGCAGAAACTCACCTTTCCTCACCTCCACTCCAGCAGGCCTGCTTTCCTTCCGCTTTTCACACAGTGACAGCCTAGAGGAGAATGAAGGGGAAGTGAGGAGGAGGAGGAGGAGAGGGAAGCTCAGATTGGTTTCTCAGCCGGTTTGAAAAAAAATCTACAAGGTTTTTGTCGGTTGTTTTCGAGCTGCAGCACGTTTGGTTCATTGAACACGGCATGGGTCAGAAAACCAACGTTTATCCGTGTGGTTACGGGAGCCAAAGCGATCGTAAAACATAATGATCCCTCGTCAATCAAGCAGCCGATCAAATTTGATTTACATAGCACTTATACTGGCTGCAGCTCAAAGGGCTTCACAGGAGCCTTGGATTTAAAAACAAAAACATATCACGTACAAATGTGGAGAATAAAACAGTAGTTAAAATGGTCAAAATGACCATAAATTAAAAAGCAAAGAACACGGAGACCGCTAAGAGCAGCGCATAACCACATCAGTACATCTGGACAATGAAACTGAAAAGAAACAGCAAGCACCGTGACGTGCTGAGGAACAGGATGAAACACTGTAAGGGTTGTGTCTGAAGGCACATTGTTGCTTCTCTCTTGTGCAAAACATTCATCCTAGGATCAGACAAAATAGAAAGACATTTGATCAATCAACAAATGGTGATAAGCCGCAGGAGTTACTCAACAGTATAAGAATCGCGAACGATAACGGCCCGAGTACATCCTGTACCATATCACATTACAGGCCAGGCAACCATCAACAGATGAAAGGCTGTTTTTTACAAGGTGTTCCTTCAATTCCACTTACATCAGGCTGGTGTGTACACGTTGTATCTGGTTGAGTTATTTACAAGTTTATTTCTAAAATCACAATGGAAAAACATTAGCACGGGACATTTTAATTGGGGACGTGTCCTGATTTGTTGCTGTTTTCTCTTGGCTCCATTAATATCATTAATCATGTACTTGTGAAACACCTCATTACACATATTGACATATGGAAGGTCTTATCATCTGCCATGCATGCATGCCTGCTGGATGCAACTTGTTAAGGAATCTGAGCATGATGTCATTCACTATGTGTGGAATTCATGTGGGGTAGATTGGCTGTGAAGACCGTCTTGCGGGTTCCTCGGGGTAAAGAGTGAAAAGGTAACCGGGGCCCCTCATGTCTGCTATCAAACTGACTGACTGTCAGAGCTCGGCCTGCTCTGTGTTCCTTTCTTCTCTTTCGGGCATCATATCTTCTCCTTTACACGCCGTTGCAGCAAATATGAGAAAGTCATGTTTCTTCATTAGAAGGCATTTTGCGAATGTGAGTGTCAGTTCATCTTTCAGCAGACACTTAAGAGCGGACATCAGGCCTTTGACAAACATGCCAGGCTGCACACACACAAAAGGCTTCTTTTAACTGAGGAGAAAAGACTGGAAAAGAGTATTTCTTTTGTACTCCGTGTGTGTGTTTGTGTGGAAATCCCTGCTGCCCAGAGCTTCTTTAACCAACTCGTGCTGTGGACTCAAATGACTTTCATGTTTTGCTACCTTTTGTAATAGTCTATCTTTTTTTTTACTGTGCGTTGTAACGTGTTGGGCTGATCCGTCCGGGCATCCAGTCTTCTTATTCTTTTGGTGGTCATTCATTTCTCAAAATATGTCCTCCATGTTGATCTCATTTTTTCTTTATGACATCATAACCAATGGCTGTACCAATGGCTGAACAGATGTTGTAATATGGGAATCTGTCTTTTCCTTCACTCAAAGTATAATTTTTTGTTGTGGACGTTAATGTTCCTTTGTCTAAGATTTTGTATGTTAGACTCAAGCATAGTTCAGCAGATTTCTGACAGCCTCCGTGGCTCATCTTTGACGCAACAAAATTTTTGTGTGTTGATGTCAATTGTTCCTTAACATAGTTGTCAGTGTGTATTTCTTATCTCTTCATTTTTTTCCTCATTCCAAGTGCACCTGTGGCTCAATGTTGGTAGTCAGACCCCCGTGTTGTCGGCCCTTGGCTGACTGGTAGCGCGTCAGCTTGACGATATGCTGATGCTGCCGGATTTGAATCCCGGCGTTCTGTTACAGTATATATCCTGTATGTAAACCGAAGTGTAATATCTTTAATTGGTCTGGGTATCACTATGATCCGCACCGTGGTAAAAATGTGTCCTCACCTGCACTGAACTCTACCAGGGTTCACTTATTTGGAGTGCAGCTGGGCGTGAGTGAGTGTTTATACCTGTGAGAAAGATCAAAAATCAAAACAGCTCAGTTGGCGCGCATTAAACAAGGTAGGCGTGAAAACGCACTGAGACTTGCATCTCCACCGATGTGGAAACTCCATACTTTACTCGCACTGTGATTAAGACACAAATGTGACAAATTAGCATGATTAATATGAATAGGATGAATGAGGACCGATGGCATCCCACTGTTCTCTCAATATACATGAAGGGCTGTGGAGGCACAGATAGTTTGCTTGCTCGTAGGCCACAGAAATGACTTGGCCACACCTCATACAGTACAGACAGTGTACAAAAACAGCCCGAGTTGAATTATTAGTCACTCACTCAGTCTTTGACTTGATCTCTTCCTCCTCTGAGCTGCTTTCTTTGCCACTAACTCTTGTATGTCAGAGGTTACGTCTCATGTTCTCAGGGTCTCATATGCCTCCCTCAGGCACAGATAGAAGCCTTATCGTTCTTTCATTCTTTCCTCTCGCACCTGCCAGTAAGGTTGAGAACTCACTTTCTCCACACAGATATAATCCCATAACTTGATTCCATTGTTGTGTTATGTAAAGATGCATATACTCATTTCACTTTCTCGTTATTCCCCCATTATTCATTTCAATCCCTGCGTAAAGAAAATGAATGTTAAGCAAACTCCCTGCCCGGAGGGACAAGTATGGACTGAATTCTTTGATGATTACTTAAATGAAGGAAAGCCACACAAGCCGATCCAAAGTGAGCTTAATAGAACTAAAGCTCAGGACTACAGGCACTATTCAGGTCAGTGGGACTGAAAGCCTTTATGTAAACAGGAGCCCCTTTGCATGTTGAATGTTCTTGCAAGTTCATGCGTGCCCTTCGTCTGTCCTGCAGCGATCTCTCAGTGCCGGTGAAAGAAACCAGTCACCCCGTAAGCATGATGTCAGGGACCATGATAGATGACATCACTGCCCAAGACACCCACATGTCCGCCATTCAAAGAGATGTTTGCAGACATCCGCTGTGTCTCAGGACCGTGGTACAGTCTCAGAGAAAATTAGTCACTGACGCATGGAAGCTCCTAATTATACTCTTGAGGCTCATGTCAGTGTGTTCAAAAGAATTCAGGTTGAATTTACAGACATTTTTTACTTTTTTTTTTTTTTTTTACTGTAGCAAGAAGTCACTGAATTAATGGTCAAATTGGTTTGAACTAGAACAAATATCAACCCCTGCCAATCTCAATGGTTGTTGTTTTATCTAAGTGTCAAATACAGCTTTATTTTTACCCCTCTGTGTGTAAAAGGCAATAAGAGACAATGTGGGTGATTCATTAAATACAGCCGGAGAGTTAACGTCTTCATGCTAGGACCTGACGATACAGATGACATCAAATTATGATATTTGACGGAAAATCAGGCTTGTATTAAAGTGTTGAGTCAAATATTTTAACAAACAATATATTTTAATGTTGAAAAGAAGAGCTGTCTAAAGGTTCATCCACCTAATGCGTCCTCCCCTCTGTGTGTGCAACAGGAGAGAGAGGGTCATTGACCTCTGAGTGGCAGGTTAATCTACGGCTAATGGAGACACCCAAAGGCCCAGGTGTGTTACACCTGTGCTTTGGTTGTGCCGCTTTTGCAGGTGAGTGACTAACCCACCACCCCTCCCCACACGAACACACACTTACTGCCCCCTTCTTTTCCTTTCGTAAAGCTCCTCTAATTGTGTTTTCATCCCACATCCCCTCAAGAAGCTCAGTACACTAACT
>OMNV01010867.1:6608-17834 GCA_900303265.1 Brotula barbata | reverse complement strand
TGTTGTGGGCTGTACAAGCCATTCTGTGTACACACTCTGTTAGTCAGTTAGTCTCAGTATAGTTAATAATAATGTCTTTCAGACTCTCGTGAAAAGTTTCCATGGTTACCAATATATCAGGCAGCATTGTGAGGAAATCATATAAACAAAAGATACCCAACACATCTAGAATAATAATAAAATGACAGGAGATTAAATATAGTACAGCTTCATTGTTTTCTCAAGGTACAAGCAATCATGGTAAGAAGTCCGAGTCAAGACAAGCAAGTCCCAAGTCAAGACTGATAAACCCCGATGTGAGATAAGTAAATCAATGACCCGGCTAAATCCCTTCCTGAGGGTTTTCTTCATTAAAGACTCTGGTTTGACTGCTGCGCAGCCCTAAAAGACTCCCATTTAATGAAGTTAAACCCTGGCCCAACAGTGGGCCTTTCGAAGCCTAGAGTTAGATTAGCTGGCCACACCGCCCTGAGTGACTCGCTTCCAGGGGCTTGAATGGTGACCAGGACACAATGGAGCAGAAGGATTATCCATTGTTGAAGTGACAAGTTTAGAGGCAGAGGTCAGAAGTCCTTTTAGACGTGTCTGGGAAAGTGGCAATTTAGCCAAACCCCTGTTTCCCTAGTAACTATGACAACGTTTTCACTGTAAACCTCACCCCCACACACACACTTTCCATTAACACACAATCACACTGCAAATGGGTGGAATTATTATGATTCAATAAATATACATATAACAAAGTATCAGTCCATGTGAGGGGAGGAATGTGTGGATACTCTGATTATAAAGTTAGGTGCCTGAATACTTTTTGCAATTACAAAATCTAAGGTTCATAACTTAAAGACAAAATACCAATTTCAGTCAACAAACGTGTCAGGCTTGATTTATTCTCTTCCAATCATAGGTTACAGTTAGAATCCTTAATTTCTATTGTTGAAAAAAATCTAAATTTGGCTTAAATTTTCCATGGCATTTTTGTTGTATAAATCATTTGACTAATGTTTTGTTTTCAGATACATCTCTGTATAAGAATTATCATAAATCGTGTCTGACCTGACATTCCTGGGAAAATTACGCGGGCAGCAATGTGTCACATGACAACATCGTTGACATTTACCGACAAATGAGGAAGTGTTGGAGTGACAGTTACTCCAGACCGCAAATGATGTCATAGATGCAGAAGAGTTTATGGGGTAAACAAACATAACAAAACAAGCACGTCTCACAATGATTCATTCGTATCTGCATGTTATTCTCTTTATCTGACTGTTAATCCTTAATCTTAGCCCACACTGCTTACATCATAGTAGCACCAAAGATTCAGGGTTAACAGCCACCTGAAGAAGAAAAAGATCAAAAAGGTGTGGAAACTAACAGTGATTATCACCTCAGTGCATGGAAACATACTGACTGATCGCTCTGCATTTTAATTCATAGCAGCCAAATTAATAGTACGTTCTCTGACGTTATTAAGAATTAGTTTACACAAGTAATGCCTGAAAATAAAACAAGAAAACAAGTCTGGACTCAATTACAGATTTATGTTTTCATGTTACATTACAGATTTTGGTTTTAATTAAAAAAATAGACACTCTCTTGACATGTAAAAACTTCTGGTATCTGCAAAATGGAATTGTTTTTGAGAGCATTTGAGAGATTGTATAGTTTTAAGAGAAATTTGATACTACTTTGACCACATTTTATCATTAATACTCACACACAGACCCACATGTCCAAACATGCATCACCCTATAATCCTACCTTGTCCTTTTCCACGGCCACTCCCCACTACTTTCTTGCACAAAATTCCCTCGTTTTCAAACCTTGAATGTCAGATGAAATGCTTCATCTTTGGAGACAAAAGCAGAATTAAAAGTCAGATATTTTCTCCACAGGAGTGTCTCACCACAGCACCCACTCCCACACCCCAAATCTCCCCTCCAGGCACAAACAAATAACTTCCACTGTGTCGTCTCAGCAGGAGGTTTGATCTGCTGATCAGGTTCCTGGCTCCAGCTGCTGATCGTCCGTGTGGAAAAGAGACTTTTGTTGTGTGCCTCTTGGCTTAAAGTTTGACTTTACCTTATAGTAAACACCATAATAACATATGGACGACATGTGGACAGCAACTCACAAGAGGCCTGCTTTGACTCATGTCTAAACATTTCATGAAAGCACAACTGCTCTCTCGTGTAAATGTGGCATTGATTAGACGCCAAGGAAAAAAAAAATCACCCTGATATAATGAACGAAGAGAGAACAATGTAGACGCACACCCGTGGGTGTTACTAAGAGCAACAGAGTACACAGCATATGAAGAATAAACAGATAATTAATCATAAAATGGAACAAAGTGTTCATCTGGAAAACGTGTGGTGAGCCGTGACTCAACAAAGGTGAAATTTACCTGTCAAGGTGAACAATGAAAGGAAAGTCTGAGGAATATCAAGATGCTCACCATGATCTCAGTGTGTGTGTGTGTGTGTGTGTGTGTGTGTGTGTGTGTGAGAGAGAGAGAGAGGCTGATTTTTGTGTTCCACTACTTTCAAGACATGTACACCAATACACTCACATTTGGGGTATTGCACGTGTGTTAGAATGTGTGTGTGTGTGTGTTTTCATTTGTTCAGTAATCTCTTAATCATTGAGCCCACCTGGGGTCTGCAGGCCCCTGTTTCACTTTCCATGATGTCACTTCCCCTCAGAATCCTGACAACACATACATACACACACTTTATAGCTTTATGAATGAACATGCACTGTTTTCATGAGCTGTTGGATAAATGAAGGCACAACAAAAAGCATTTCCTCATACAAGACTTTGAGTATTGTTTAGCAGACTGTTTTGCCTTTTTCTTAGTGGGGTCCGGTGGGGGATCAGGATTTGGTCCCCTGTGGCTGCCCACTGCTCCTCATGGTTTTGATGGGTTAAATGCAGAGAATAAAGTTTGTCATGTGAAAACACCACAACAAAGGCTTCCTCTTGGTCCAACCACATTGACCATAGTAACACACACAGAAGCTTAGAATCACACATACATCACACAGGCACACACACACACACCTAATTCCCACATAAAACAAACCAATAAATCTGTCCACTTGAGTCAGCTCCAGTCAAACTATTTCCTTCTGCTTTCAACCTCAAACATTCTGATCTGTGTGTTGGGGGCTTATTCATCCATCTGATTGATGATGATTGACTGAATGCGTCTGAAAATCACCACCTCCACTTTCACGCAATACCTTGATCATTTGTCTGTACTGGGATTAAAGCAAAAACGAAAGCAAAAGACTTATAATTAACAAAGAGTTAACCAGAACCGGGGCTTGGTGGATTCCATTCCCTGCTGGTGGAACACCAAATATCATCTCATCTCAGAGTTGTCGTCTGTCTTTGGACATCACTGTAAACATCAGAGACAGTCTGCATCTCATTTATAGAGTGTGGAGATCCTGCTAAACGTACGGCGCTGTAAAGGCATTCATTTTTCTTGAACAGTCTCTTCTTTAATCTTTAAATCCACCGTTCGACAGGGACGACGTTTGCAAACTTGTTTGGTATCTGACGCAAAAGGTCAACTGGGAAAAAGTATGATTGCAACCAGCGGTAAGGGAGCATATCGCCACCTACTGGAGTCAAGACACACTTCCGTCAATATATAGATTCTTCCCTGGCTCATGTATACTGGGACGATAAATTCGAGCTCTTTGGCCAAATTGAGCTCAAACTGTAGCTTTAACCGTACATGGAACCCCACTGAGTGTTTCAGATGGCATTTGCCCAAAGCCTCGAGAGGAACCACAGTTGATGGTCCCACTCTCCCTCTGACGGTTGATTACCACCAGGGCGACACAGCTGATTCAACCATGAAATATTTCAGTTACGATATTTACATGGCTTTTAAAAAAAATACAGCGTTATCAGTTATAATAGCACTTTGTCACGTGCAAGTAAACAAACTGAGTGCTTTCAGATCACAGAACCCAACACGTCATGCTACACCGTGTTTGTGTCTAAGATTGAATACGTGTGAGGAAGAAGTGTCTGGTGTGTCTGATTATAGACCCCCACCCCCCCTGCTTCCTCCCAGCAAAATATTTGGTTGAATTCAGTCACGTGCTAATAATGGACCCGCACCCGTCATAAATGCTCGCTTTTGTAAAGGCATCTCACACAAATCTGTCACCACATATGGATTTTGGTTAGAGGAATGATAATGCCATGTTTATAGGTATACTTAGGCGTGCATTTGTGTGTGCACCTGTATACACACATGGGTGCTGCTTCAGTGGTGAAAACATTCCCATTCCAGGCAAAAGTGGGCCAGTACATAAAATAATTTTTTGGATTTACACACGGATTAATATTGTCCAGCTTCATAAATTATCATACAAAAATACTACTTTTAAATGTATCTTTTTTTTTTTTTAAATGGGCTCATTCAGAGAGTACAAACTGCAAGAAACACCAATGTGTTTCAAGATATTTTCTCGGCCGCCTCATAACATGTGAGATGGCATTCCATGGCTGTTATTATCACATATTTCCCAGGTCAAACTATTGTGTCCTGCTTGTTATTCTCCTCAAGGCAGAACGGAGGCCATCATTTATAAAATACACAGAAATTTGCTGGCAAAACAACCGGCTTCTACTCACGACTGAAATAACTCACGTAAAACCCCTTTTGACACAGCAGACCCTAATAAATGCCTCGCCTCAGACTCAGTGAAGGACCCAGGTTACTACACACATATACAAACATCAGACACATGTATACACACACGAGCGGAGAGCACACACACAATCACCCTATCATCCTGTACGGCGTCTCCGTTGATCCCCTCAGTCTAAGCCAGTCTGCCCTGCCTCCTTCTCAATCCAAACAAAGTCACGTTTGGAGAAGAAATTGGTCCAATAAATCAAAACTGTAACCAACACCAGCACCGTGCCTGGCCCACTTTGTCCCACTGACCCCAGGAGCCCCATTAACCAGCACCAGTGGGGTCCAGAGAGGAAACGGAGCAGCTTCAACCGCTTCCTCTCTTCCTGGCCTGGCGCAGCACAGCACACTGCACCACACGTTTCCCACACACTGTTGGGGTTCACCTCTGACCCATGACCCTGAGGAAGGGGGGTTTGGATTCGGCTCGGGGGTTGGACCACCCAGTTGGGCTCTTAGGGGGCCCCCTGGGGATGGGAGTGGGAGCTAAGAAGCAGAGGGACAGCATTATAATGAGCTGGACAAGCTAATGGCGATGGGAGAGAAGATCAGAGACGTGGGTTAGGTGGTGGTGGAGGGGTCCAGGGTGGAGCTGAGAATGGAGAGAAAGAACGGAGGATGGGCCCTAAACCTGGTGAATGAGCCTGGGGGTCACTAAGTACTTCACTAAAGTACCAAAGGACAGATATAGAATCATTGAACTACAGCTTTGTTGACGTGCACTCAGTATGACACCAAACCCAGAATTGTACATGAGCTGTGTGCATAAATAGATCATTTATAATCCACTCGAGCG
Source organism: Brotula barbata (assembly GCA_900303265.1). Classification (NCBI taxonomy): domain Eukaryota; kingdom Metazoa; phylum Chordata; class Actinopteri; order Ophidiiformes; family Ophidiidae; genus Brotula; species Brotula barbata. Next base: position 12,311 of record OMNV01010867.1, on the reverse strand, counting down.
CAGCATCCTCTCAGCTCTACTCACCCCTTTATAATAAGAGGAGTCAACAACATCTAAATATTCCACAATACACACGATATCTCTTCACTGATACCCCTGATACCACTCTAGCTAGCAGTACTGCAGATGGTTAGAGTTACCATCCGTCCTTTATAATACCAGATTGTCCCATAAAGAACAATAAAATGCTGCATCCCTGGTTGGAACAATAAATATAAGAACAATATCAGAGTGATGCTAAGTACTGCAAAACATTGTGAAACGTCACGGCCTGATTTATGTGTTCACGTCTCCATACAGCCCAAGTAATCCGGTGATTATCGGTCTGGACCTTGGCCTACATGAGGACATGACTAAAGGTCTCGGTCAGGAGAACATTGGACGATTGCTGGACATATAAACATATTTAGTGATATCTGGGAAAATGCTCGCACTGAGGTGTATGTGTGACTTACTGCGTTCGCGTTCACGTTTTAGTTTTACTGTCAGTATCTTTATTTCTGAGTAACATTTAAATTAAATAAAAGAATAAAAGCAGGATAACAATCTTCATGTATCCATACTGTGGTTGTTTGGTAGGAGGAGCACTTGCACGTGCTGAAAATCTTCTCTGACTGACTGAAATCAATCATGACTGGTGCTGGAGCATAAAGTGCTAACACTGGAACAAGAGTGTGTAGGATTGATGGACTGAGGATAGACTGCAGTGACTACGTTCCTGGGCTTTAAATCTCCCTTTATCACATACTAAATAACGGTCCCGGGGCTTCTCCCAGGCAGGAAGACAAACCAATAAAGCTGCCAGATTGCACCGACACATCATCAGGCAATAAAGCCCTGAAAAAATGCATATGGAGTCTCAGCCTGTTAGTCAAAGACACAACCAAATATTCATAATTGTTCTTGACGCTCAAATTCAGAGCACAGTGCACATTTAAACCGTAAGATCATGTATATTTGATAAACATTGGTAAATCTTTTTTATACTGCCTTGATCGGAGTTTCATATAAAGTTTTAACATGTATTGAATGTGACTCAGCAATTAAGTAGTAATTCCCAGCTTTCAAACTGACCTTGAATGCACCACAAAAAGTGGATAAATGGAGCGGCTAAAACATATGAGAGCTTTTTATAGCCTTCCTAATCCCTGCCTCTCCTAAAATGAAACACCAGCAAATTCCCAGCTTTACCTGTCAAGACCCATTTTAAACTTTTCAGATATTTCATAATTTCCTAAGACATTTCTCGAATGAGTAAACCTATTTTTAAATTGTGTTTTAAACAAATTTCCCGAACTTTCATGAAAGCTTCCAGTAAATATAACTTATTGTTGTCTGCCTGATGAAGGTGTTACTGTCAGTAAATTAAGATTTACAAGCACTTTAAAACTTAGATTAGACTCCAATTATCAGAGAAATGTAATTCCTCAATGGGCAGACTCATCCCATACTGTGATACATCATCATCATCATCATCATCATCATGTATACTTGTAGAGTGGTGGACTCTTACATGCATGTAATCATATTTAATCGTGATCATTTTTGCCTTTAATGGCAGTGTGGACAAACGCACTAAATTGAGTGGACACACACTCAGCAGAGGGCCGAGAGGAAAACAGGAAGAGAGGAGACAGGCTAATAAAGAAAGAGTGATAGTGGAAACAGAGCGACAAAGAGTGTGAACACAAAGAGATACTGCAGGGTTGAGCAGGAATGTGCCGGCAGGTAGCACAGGGGCCCAGGAAGCAGAGAGACATGGGAAAACACGGAGCCGGGAACAATAGCAATGGTGTGTGTGTATGTGTGTTTAGGGGGGGGGGGGGCGTCGGGCCCAGAGGCAGATCGGCTTACCCGCCACCACTTACCTGCTCAGTACAACACTCACGCTGTGAGCAGACCTCAAACGGAGATGCATCAATGCCTCCTATTCATATCAGCAGTAGTGGAATGTGTACGTGTGGATCCGCACTAGTGTGTGTGTGTGTGTGTGTGTGTGTGTGATGTTCCCTACAGACATGAGATGTTGATTAATTGATGCAACGATAAGGGGGAAAAGGGAATGATGGTCGGTCTAAAATAAAAGTTTGGACTCTGCTGTGAAGTTTGTACACTTTGGGGGGACGAGGAGGGGACGGGACCAAGGGGGGCGGGGTTACAAATCTATTTTTCCACTGTGGTGTAAATGAGCTCTTCTGCAAACTCTTTAATTTCACTGAAGAGAGGACTTTTTTTCTGATGTTCTGGCACCAGTACAGAGAGCAGACTGTGTACTGCTGCGCTTCGGAGGCCTTCATTACACCCAAAACATTCAGCGTGCAGGTAACGTTGTTCAAGAACAGCAATTAATGGATCGTATGAGTCTGCAGAATCCCCCCGAACAAGACATGGGCAGGAGGGGCGGGGTTTCACAATGGGGACAACCCAATGGGGAAATTCTCAGAAAAGTAGGGGAGATTTTAGTGAGCAAAATGGTAACAGAAAGTGATTTTGATTTTCTGATGTAAGGAGGGTTTGTACGATGGAAATACACCAAATCTGGAAATCTGGAAAGTCCCCTAAACAACCATGAAAATCTGATTTGCAGGAGAATAGTGACAGAAAAGACAACATCTCCTAGAGAACTGTTTCCCAAGATGATATGAGAGCGCATTTCTATACTCATTGTTTTCAGTTGTCAGATTCTAGTTTGACTTGTCAAGGTTATGATCAGTATAAAAATCTCCATGACCTTTGTTAAACTTGTCAGATAGTTTACAGTTTTCCAAGGACATGAAAACACATTTTGAAATTGCATGATATTTCCAGAATTTCCATGAAACCTGATAATATTAATTTCCATCCAATCCAAATGTTACTGTCAGTATGTGTACATGCACTTGGATTATACTGCCATTGCTGCAATAAGCAGGTACACACCTTTATATGTACAAATCGACGTATGCTTACTCGAGTATACTCCCTCCTAGCAACAGACCTGGATTATGTGATTGTGAATCGATTTACTCAGCCATGTTGAATTAGATCTCCTTATGGAGAGGAATCAGCGTGTATAGATAGAGAACGACACAGTGGGTGTAACCATGGTGTGTGTGTGTGTGTAGACAGGGCGAGAGAGTGAAAAAAGATGTGTGTTGACGGTGGCAGATGTTTGAGTGTAACCTGAGAGGAAGCAAATTTTCTCCCAAGCGACAGAAGACACAGGCCATGGTGACAAAAACAAGTGACCCACAGTAACCGGGGAACATGGGTTGTGTGTGTTTCTGTGTGTGTTTCATACATGAGCAAATGTGTGTGACATACATGTGTGACATACGATAGTGAACGGGGCAGATGCCCGACTTGGAGATAGCCAGTTGTCAGGGGATTCCCAGGCTAAATCAGTGAGGATGATGGACGGCGGCTCTGGTGTTCACTGACCTCTGCACCAGATTTTGGTGCCAGTAACTCAGTCAGATCTTATAAATGAATGAGCAATGCGTCTGCCTCCCCACGGGCATGCATAGAATGTCAGGAATTTGAAGACGATGATGGGCGATGATGCAGATAATGCAGATTGAAAAGTCAACTTTAAACAGCTTGCATAACAGCGATGGTAGGTGGTTGTGGTGGTTGTGGTGGTTGTGGTGGTGGGTGGTGGTGGTAGGTGGCGAACATTCATGGCACTGTAACCACGACCACAACAAATGCTGATTCACGCTGTCCTCTGACTGCTGCCTGCTAACATCCATTTTAATGAGCTCCTGCCCCTCCTCTTTCTCCTGTCCTTGCCCACTTGTTTCCCCTTATATGAAAGTTTCCACCATAACAGAGAACTGACATGATTGCAACTACAAAATGATAAGAGCACGCAGCCAGAACATCTAAGATTGTCTGGCTGCTCATCCTGAATGTAACAATCTATGTCAGATTCTTGGTATCAAATCCGATCTGTTGTTTAACTCCCCGTGCCATGGGAAACCTGGTGAGATCAGCCTTAAAGGAGCTCTGCTTCATGCTGCGGGAGTGTGACATGCTCCTTATTTGCCCTCTTTGGCCCAGCAGGGGTGTGTAATCCCTCTCCTCCTTCATTCAGCCCCAGTCTCCCCCACACACACGGGACAAATGTGAAGGAGCAATGTCCCGTAAATGTTTGTGTGTGCGTTACAGGTCACATCACACCTCCACGGATCCACCCCACGGAGGAGTCACACTCTGGCTGCTATTCTTAACACCTTGACACATGGACACACTCACACACACTTTACAGCAACGGTGTGTTATTGGGGCATCAGTCAGGACAAGTGAAACAGCACCCATATGAATGAACAGCTGTGTCTGCGGTGTCTGTGGTAAGACAGAGTTAATTATCGACAAGAACAACCATTCCCAAGCTGTTTTCATGGTCCCATGACAAAACCCGTGCCATGGACCGACTCTGGGGCAGAGATGAAAGGGGGACATGTCTAACACATGCGGGGTTAGGACTACATTTAGTGTTATGTAATGGTCACACGAGCACTGGAGGAGTGGATGTGATTAGGACGGACTAACGGACATATTTTTAATGTTACGTTTTCACCATTACAGTGTCATTATTGTCATTTCACGTATTTAAAGTGGGTTTATGTCTTTTTTTTGTAGTATAATACACTGACTGTATTTCTGAGCACATGGGAAAATAAACAAACTGACTGTCCAACTGACTAATTTCATTGTATAATGCACTACAGTCACTCATGTGAAAAACCTACAAGATGTTAAGTGTTGTGCTGTGGAAGCATGCCGACGACAGGGTTGTTCTTTGCCTGTGTAATCTCAAGGTGATTAATTATCTAAAAGGGAAAAGCAGCACATTCACCTCATGAGAGGGGGGAAACGGTTGCTGGGATTATGAGCGTCCTGTGTGTGAAATAATCTCAGTTCACTGTAACATGATACTGTGTATATCAGATTAAAGGGGAAATGCGATGGAACTGTTAACGTGCATGGAATGGACAACCGTGTTGCTCTCCGAGTGTATCTGATGTGTTGAGTGATGATGTGGTGAGTCATCCTCTTGGAGATAAACATGTTCATATATCTTAATAAATCTACATTTGTTACTCGGAGTAAACATACGTTGATTTGTGCCATTTTCAAACACGGTAAGGCGTACATATGATGTTTGAAAAACCTGATTTATTGCCTTATAATCTGCGTTTTTAAGAGCGTGACTGACAGCACAGGCCTCCCCATCCTTATCTTCACCATTCAGAAGGACTTGGTTCAACATAATCCCCGTTCACAGATCCGCTGTTTGTGTGTGTGACTGATTTATAAACGCCGTATATTTTCCTCCTCTCTCAGAGAGCAGGTGTACTTTGTTAGGGGTAATCTTCAGGAAGTGGCCTGATTTTTAGTCCCTCTTCCCCATCACGGTCACACTGACGTCAGTGCTGCAGAGATCCTGTCGAGGCTTTCTGGCACAGAAGTGTATATTTCACAGCAGTTCATTCTGGATACACTTTTTATGGCCTGTATCTGATTCACTCGGAGGATTTACGACACCCACACACACACACACACACACACACATACAGACAGACACACTCCTCTTCTTCTCTCCCCATGTAAACTTTCCACATTGTTTTTCACTCTACCTCACTTCCCACCTCCTTATCTCTTCCCTCTGCCCCATCTCATCTGCTCCCCTACCCCGGCCCCCTTCTGTCTCCTGCACCA
>OMNV01010866.1:5600-41581 GCA_900303265.1 Brotula barbata | reverse complement strand
ATTGCCTGCGGGTGAATTACAATCTCAATTTATTTCACTTGAGAAAAATCCCTTTAGTGGTACAGAAGTCGTGAATATTCCCGGGAATGTGGGCTCATCTGCCTTAACGGTTTAACTGCAGTGGTGGGAAAATATTCTCAAGAAATTCAGATAATAGCACTTTTAAAATGTTATAGTAAAACACAAAAGGCGATATTGTGTCCTTTCTAAACCCCCAGCATCAAGTGAATGAACTCCTCTGTTCCCACAGTGGTATAAATGAGTGCAATAAAGCCGGCGCGGTGCTGCCGGGAGAGTGGGCATCAGTCATCCTGATGGAATTAGACCGTGCGACCCACAATCCTCCTCGGCTCCCCAAACTACAGTGAAAAGGAAGAGGGCTCCAGTCACAGAGAAGAGATATTGTATTGACTCGAGGCGTGCGGCTAAATAGGGACGGCTAAGAAAACAGCCTGAGCTGAAAGTGGATAATTGTTCAAATGAATAACAGATGACGCAAATTGCAGGACGGTGGACGTATGACAGGCCAAACGCTATTTTAGTGGAGCTGTAAAAGGAAAAGGTGACCCTGAGGTTGTGTCTCGGTGTCTGGCTGAAGGAGACACAAAAACACGGTTAGAGTTTCCACTCAGCTGCTCACAGCACGACGCTACGGCCGTGTTTACACCTGTAGCCCGTTCGCTCCGGTCTGAGCCGCTCCACGTTTTGTTGCTTTTCGCCGAGGTTTGGGTTCCAAAAAAAGCAAAACAAGACACGTCAACAAAAGCCACCTGAGGCTGCTCGTACACAACGCGCTGCAGTGGGAGCCGGAAAATCGAGCTCGACGTGACGAAGTTCAAATCCGATCCGTTCACGGCAGGAGGGACGGATTTGAATGATCTGCCACGGGTCGGGGCTCGAGCGCCGTGGTGCAGACCGCACGTCACATGTGGATGTGACGGGTGCGTGACTCAGTCAAATGAACAGTGAAGTCAAATGTTGTAACAACCCTAAGAAGAGTGACGCTAAACGAACTTGGATCACTTTGAGAGACCCTGTTGGAAGAACGCTGAAGTTTCTTTGGGTGCCTGCTGGCCAGGATCGAGCCTGTGTAACAAATCTGGTTCAAATCCAAGACTCCCTGCTCTGTGCCGGTCATAAATTCATCAGGTGTGAGGTCTCCAGCTGCTTCCCTTCTCACAAACACATTACCCAGCATGGAGCTGAGCCCAAATTAGCACTAAATGGTTGATCGACAGTCAGATATAGAGCGACATCTTTTATTATAGAAGTATTTGCCTAAAAACCCCCACAACTGATTAGGATCTGGCGTTAAAATCAAGAAATTCAAATCTCTTTTGGAGATTTGCTCGGATAAAGCAACTCTTGTTCTGCCAGTTACAACAAAGGACATGAATAAAAGCACCGCGCCTGGATCTCTGTCCTCACTTGTACTGTAAGTGGGGCAGTTGTAGGTGAATCAAGAACAAGGACGTGGTCTCCTTGAGGTGTGCAGCACTTCGGTCGGATGAAGCAACAATACGTAAGCTGTGCGTGGGGGAAGTAATTGCATTTCAAAGACACGTTCTCCTGTTTTCCATACGGTCGGGGCATCGCTCCGATAACGTGCGATCGCTACCGCAGGCCCGAGCATCAGCCGCACTCCGAGGATTAAACCACCGGTGACGGCAAAGGAGAGAAACATTTCCTGCAGCCGGCTACCTAACGCGGGGTTGTCATGGGAAAATCAAACTGGGAACAATGATGAATGCCAGGCGGTTGATGTAAACCAACATAATGCCGCAGCACTGTCGAGCGCTTTAATTATGAGTACCCTCGGTTGTTTGGAGACAAAGAGAGAAGTGACCCGCACTCCTCTTTCCCACACGGTTTCGGTGTACAATGCTGCCCGGAATGTGCATCACGCCGTCGCTCAAATTAGAACGCACGGTGCTGAATGGAATAAAAGTCTGGAGGGTGTTATCTACACAAGAAAGCCAGCAGACAGATCATTTGCTTTGTGAGCTCTCACTTTATCAATTCAAAAATTCATGGGACTGAATTCTCCCATTGCACACCACAGATTGGGCAAAGCTACATTGGGGAAACGGTAGTCTAGACAGCAGTAGTAAAAACAGTTCATACAGATATATACAAAAAAACAAAAACAAAGAAAAACAGCGATATGTGCGTAAAATAAATCTGTATAGAGAAACAAACAACAAGGACGATTCATGTTCGTTGATGTAAAAGACGTACAACATTTGTCTAGTGAGGGAAAACACACATTTGTGCATAGCGTCATAATACTTACCGTGCAATCGTTCCTATGTGTTATATGCTGTCAAAGGTGCAGTGGAAATACGTAGTGTTAAAAGTAACAAAAATGTGTGTTTGCCTGGACTGGACAGACGAGCCTGTTAAAAATGACGCTTTAAAAAGTCTTAAACAATGGACTTAATACACAGAGACACTACCGGTCACGAAAAAAAGTCATTCGGTGTTATCTTCACGATTTAGCAAAAATCCCCACAGTTGATTGTTCATAATGCAATCATGTAAAACCAAGTACACTTGAGGTGCAGTGCACGGAAGCAGGGAGGACGGAAATAAATATTTGGAAGAAATCACCCCCCAAGATTTGGAAGGGATTCCAACTTTGTTCGCTTATCACTCCTTATTGCTTCACTGTGCAGTAATTTGCCCTCCACTTACCGAAATCAAGCGTTAAATTAAATAAACTGCAGTTCAAATGCACATAAAGGCACCAATAAAACAGATGAATGTCCCGAGGGCCGTACGCGGAAACAAACCGATCCCCTCGGATGAACAAAACCCATCCCGTGAAAGTCCATGAATGAGATGGAGGGCGGGTCCATGTGTGTGACGGACAGAAAGATGACACCGACGATGGATGAGCAGGCGGTGACGAGCGGGTGGGGTTAGTGATGGTGGTGTCAAGGGATGTGCATACTCCTGCATGCAGATGGTTTTGCACATTGGAGGGTGAGGTTGTTAGCATTAGCATAATTAGCTGGAAAGGCCCATGGGGGTTAATGGTAATCCTAGGATGGGGATAAATTAATATCAGTCTTGTTCATGGCTGCTGGTAGTGGGGTTAGTGATGGTTAACTCCATACTTCACAAGTAGTGCGCATTCCAAGTTACTGGTGGTCATGTCCACGTCCAGGGAGCGGTCTAGGGCCTATCCTTAGCTCTGACTCTCCTCTGGTAGTGTTTGCATCTTGAACTTATCAGTCTGACAGTCTAGTCGTCTTCTCTGGATGGCAGATAGAGGATCCGTCATTTCATACACTCACCCAGGGCTGCTCGAAGCTGTACGTCCTCCGGCGGTCGTCGGGGTCGTCCGGAACGTTCTGGGCCTGCTGGAACTCCTGCCTCAGCCTCTGTATCCGGTCGTGGTTGCTAGGGGCGAGTCGGTTACTGCGGGCAAAGGGAGCAAAGAGAGAGACGGATGAGCGTGAGAGGTCCTTTGCGATCAGCTGACCTGGTTCCATCAGCGCGGGCGGAAATGGCCCGGGGATGAGCGTCGGATGCGGCCCGTCCGTGAATTGATCGCACGCGCTGTTGACACTGTAAAACAACTCAGAAACGCACAACCCAGATAAAACCTAAAATGCGATAAGTGACGGCGGAGCCAAGAGCCGGCTTCAGCCGAGCCAACAGCAATATGAATCAAACTAATGTGCCTCTGATGTATTATTCATAACAATGAACAAAGAGTGGTGTTGAGCGGTGCAGAGTGCCACAACACCCTCCTCTACCTCCCCTCGGCCTCATATCAGTCACCTACGGCGCCGTTATTGTCTATGGCCGCCCTGCAGTGCTTACAACAATGTTCCCTTCTGAATGGCGCGGTGGACAAATGTACAGTCGCCGGTCACTCCACCCTCTCTCTACAGCTGGAAGCGCACAGTACGCTACGTAGAACAATCTATAAAAAGAAACGTATCAACATTATCCACTCTAGTTGTACTCGGTTGTAGGTTTTGGATTCATCAAAAATACAACATGCGGGTGAGTTTATTCTACACCTGATGCACTGATTACTTGGAGATTGAAAGGTGTAATTAAAAGCTCCTGCAGACACATTTACATTTCTACTCAATTTCCTTTCCAAAACGTGTGCTGTTTTATCTAATCTTCATCTTTAAGGAACTCAGTAATTGCAGTATGCAGTTTTTTTTTCTGGAGGTTTTCCTTGTCTTCGTAGAGATCTTTGGTCTGGGGTTATTATGTGGGCCTGTAAAGTCCGCTGAGATATTGTATGTGGTATTAGACTGTGTTGATTTGGTTTCACTTTTCAGCCCCAACTCTAACCCATGTACCAGGACAGTAGATATGGAGATAGCCTGAGCTTCAGCATGGAGGTCCTGATTACAGTCCTGGACAGACATCAGGTGTTTGTTGACATATATTCGACCTCAGTTATGGGGTTTGTGTGAGACTCACAAATGAAGAGAAATCTGTGCAAATAAGACGACACTTCCAGCTGACCTTACATCACCTCATCCTTATTCCACCCCGCACAATGTGTGTGTGAAAACAAGTGTCGGCGTTGGTAAATGAGGGACCACCGAGGAACCACCAACTTCAAGCTTGACTTTTGAACTTTCACAAACTGCCAGGAAATTCCTGGCGACTGTCTTATCTCCAAAACTCAAAAGGTCTAGCCTGCAACCCTTTCCGACCCCACAAACTCTCCTGAGTCCAGTTTTGAAAACATTTTTTTCTGCTGACAAAGGAAGAACTTAAGGTCATTCAAAAATAGTGAGAAAAAAAAAAGATTAAAATCTGGAGTAAGGAAATAGAATTTATAACAAACAAATAAAAAACAGTTAAGAGACTTCTCCCACTGCTCTTAGCGAGATTATGAGCAGAAGGGCTAATTTCTGACATCACGTAGATTGAAGATAATGTTATAATGTCAAAGGCAGCACTACCTTCAATATGGCAAACCATTACCACCAGACACACACAATGGAAAATCCAGAGCCAGTCAGTCTTGTTAAGGACCAGGAACCTGTCATGTGTGATCTCACTAATCTCCGTGATATGTAACACAGCCTCATGGCCTCCTCAGAACACAGCTGACCCGACAGGCAGTACATGTGTGACCCTGTGGGTACAGGTCACGGTCTTAACACTTTCCGCACGAGAAGACCCCGATCGGTGAATGGGTCATCTCCAAACAGATGTCTGTGCCACGGGAAAAAAATGCCTGGGAAAGATGAAAGATATTCGGTCAGCTTGGCCTGGATCAAATAAGTGCCAGTGTCAGGAAGCGCAGTGATTCAGGAGAGAAATTAAGTTCAACGTTGGTCAGCTGAAAGATGTTCACGCTCTCCCGAGACAGCCGCTGAACGATGTAATCAAAAGTATGTTGTAGCTTTATTAAGGCGAGCCTACTGACCCAGCCTGTACAGTAGAATCCTGCCCGGGAGACCGCAGAGAGGAGAAACTCAAATAAAGGGCTCAAAGAGCTCCGATCCTCTAGTCTGACAAAACACTGTAAATCAATCAAAGAAAGAGCAACACTGCAATAGAATAGCAGCCAAAGCCCCAGAGACAGAGGGAAAACTGTGGGCTGAGATTTAGTCTTAGACCAGCTTCATCCTCTGGACAGGCTCACTCAATATCTGGCTCTGGTGTGTGAGGTTGAGAGGTCAGCGGGTGGCTTTGTGTGGAGTGTGTCTGGGACCGAATCAGATGACCGGAGCCTGCTGACCAGGCTGCCAGTGGAGCTATAAAAACGGCGTGCCTCGCGTGACTGCCCGCGCCTTCTGAACAGCTGTCTGTGTCGGCCTGGAGTCCGGAGAGGAAGGCCGGTCTGGGAAGACGTCGCACTCCAGCCAGGGTGCGACTTCAGAACTTTGTTGCCACAACTTCTGAAACTATTTGAAATACGGGCACCGTAAAGAAAAGGATTGGAGGATATTGGTTTGTAAGAGGAAGATCAGGAAGTCATCAACAGCAGATGAAACGGCTCAAAATCCACCTGGAAACAGCTCAGGTCAGGGATGGGACTCTGAGTCCTCCAATTAAAGCACGGCAACAGAGAGTGGGAAGACCTCTGCTGGGCAACGTACAGTAAGTGACAGAAGCAGCTGGCGGACAAAGTCGTAATCCTGTGGATTATAAAAGAATGCTCCCATTCACAGGAGCTGCTCTTCCCATGCTCAGGGGAACCCTTCAGATATTAGCCCAACTGTACACGCACATGAATGAAACAATCCTTCACTCATTTAGGGACCTTGGCGACTCGGTGGCTGAAAGAATGCGCAGCTTTGGGTGTCCGCGCCATTCAAGGCAGTAAAAGACAGCTGGAGATGGCCCCGCTAACTATCAGTTGGCCCCAGAAAGGGCATCCGAGGATGTAGAGCAAAGTGTCAAGGCGTCCGCGTGATTGAAGTGAGACTTGTGTTATGGTTGAGGGCCTTTGTGGCAAAGTGTTACAAAAGTGGGGTGACCTTGAGCAAACAAGAGCAACATTGTTGGTTCACACTTCTGAGTCATAAAATCATCTCCCCATGCTGAAAGAGGCCAATAACAAACATCGTCAAGACGTTTCAGTGTTTTGTTTAATACTATCAAATTAAAAAACTCCTTTAGCCCTGATGCCTTTTTTATGAAATCACACCTTAGTGTTTATTAATAACACAGGGATTGCATTCTGTGATATCCTATCTCTTGCGTTTGCCAATAATCCTTAATTCATAAGAATCGACTTTTCAAATTAAAAGCCACCATCTTAATTAAACATTTAATTAAGCACGGCTAGTCAAGGGATTCCTATCTCTGATGTGACTGTTGTACTGACGAGCAAGCCAGCCTGTTAAATAAACATTTTCTGATGTACTGATACACTTGGTGAAAAACAGTGCATGTTGTGAATACGTGGCCCCCCTGAAAGCAGCAGCTGTGGTGGTTAGTCCCCATAATCTTATCAGATGGGGGAACTAGGCCCTACATCCTCTGACAAAGAGAGAGCAGCTGGTGGAGCCTTTCTCCACTGTGAAAAATGAACAGAGATGCTGAAGATGATAATCCCGGTCTATTGATCGAAGGCACACAGACAGCTCCGAGGGAGACTGATGCCCTTGCTAACTGCTGCTAACGGCTAACGCTCCATCTGTGAGCACAGTCTCTGGTATCTGCTGCGACCGATCAACAGGGATTGGCTCCCTTCCCTGAGCGCTCGCAGACTTATTCTGTTGCAGAGATACACGATGTTGCTAATTAATACTAACAGCTAGCTGCTGCTGTTTTGTATTTGGCATCCAGCTCACCAGCATTTTATCCAAGATATGTAGTTCCCACACTGTCTACCATCAGATGGGATTAGACCCAAGGAAAGTGCTGCAGAGCCTGCGTTCTGGATTGACCTTCCTTGAATATCTAAAAGGGAAAACCAGGATTAACTGGGATGCTCGACTGCTCACAGCCTTACTGTTGATCCTGTGGAGAGATTAGAGGGGTCAAGAGCTACGGAGTTAGCCCTGTCTGAGGCCACTTAGGCTCTTATTACCTCATCTTGCTTTTCTATGGGATTACATGGGTTTAACCTGGAGACAATGATAGAGCCAATTGATCTGTAGGCACACGGCAATTAGATGCCAATCGATAGAATATTACCACACTTGGAAACTCGTTATCAGAGCGTTTGCCTCATCGTGTCAATGTGTCTAAGTGAGACTAAAGTGAGACACTGCGATGATAAATTGTAAAAACTTTTTAGTCTCTCTGCAAAGACGATTTAAAAGCATGAGCAGGATTTCAAATTCCATGCAAGCCCTTGTTATGACAGGCAAGTGAGAGACTATTGAATGCAGCTAACAGATTTCGTAACCTGGGCCGAATTAGACGCCATCTGCACGTTCACAACCGGGCTCGGATCATACCACACTGTTCTCAAAGGGCACGGTACTGGCACCGTGCCGGAACGTTGTGCCAAGCTTGGCGACTGAGTGCGCATTTGTGTCTGTGCGTTCAACAGGAGAGAGATATGGCACTTGGGTTGAATTGATGAAATAACGCTGTAGGAGGAGAGAATTGGGTGGGTACACGTGAATCCATATCACTCACAATCCAAGGAGAAGTTTGCTGATTCAATCAATATGTTTACTATATTCTTCTTTTTCCCCTGGACGTATGTATGTAGCCATCCTGCACACACACATCGTACAGATCGCACGTTGTAGATTACAGTATAATTCACTCTTAACCGAAGCAGTCACGTGGGGGTCAACAGATGCACAACTCGTCAAGTAAAGCAGGAATCCATCGGAGAGGATTGAATTTAATTTGTTTGCAGTTTTACAGGACGTTCTTATTTTTTCAGGAGCGCCGCCCGTCAAAAGGCCTGAGGTGGTAATATAATATTTCACTGATACCAATGCATACACGCACACACATAAAGTGAATGCGCTCACGCACGCACACCTTCGAGCCACGATGGTTAAGTGGGCTTCGATTTCAAGCTATGGCGCCACTAAAGGCAATAACAGCATCGCACTCGGCGATATGCTTCCTTTTAATTCACGGGCCAATTTCATGCTTGTACACGTCGACGTATCGATACCGCTCTGCTCAGTTACAAGCAAATAAATTGGACCGTGATCCTGGATATCTGAAATCCTGCAGTACTTTTAACGAAGGTAGGGAGCGGAATGTCCTATGTGGGCCATTTAAGTTTCATTACTCAAATCCCCACAGGATTGTGCGCAGGTGCTGCATTTGAATATTTCGCCATAATATCTGCAGCAGCGTTTTCATGTGTTGTTTAGCCATTACGTGCCCGCGGGCATTCAAAACCCATTTCAACAAAGATGTTTTAAATACATTCCTCATAGCGTATGCTGAGATTGGATCCTGTGTGAGGATTAAAATGAATAGAGATTTGGCAGGATCTAATCTCAAGGATGCTTTCAGATGAAAATATTACAAGATTGCACATAAAAAATAAATAAATAAATCTGTGCCTTGCTTTGATATAAACAACATAAACAGTGCTCTTGTGTGACCCCATTGCATTCTATAAATAATTTGAGCTAAGATTCAACGACTTTTTCAAAAGTATTAAACTAACTAAAACTAACTTTGACCATTTATTTTGACCAAGACAGCATTAAAATGCCCGATATAATAGTCCTCGCAAAAGTCAGATGAAGATATAAAAATGCATTGGTTTGCCAAAGTCACTCTGTGAGACTAATAATGGCAAATAATAACCGAATCTGTGGCAGTGTCTCAGTTTTTCACCTTCACTTTCTCCTTGTTGGAGGTCGATTCCGTTCTGTATATTTCGCACAATAGAAGCTTCATCATGTTTTGCTGCATTGCTCTCCTCACTACACACACCTACAAAAACACACTCTACCATCCACACTGACAGCACAACTTGAGAGTTAACAGGAGACGGCATCCATCACAGGACACCATTCAATCCATCAATAGACAGATGTACCCTGTCAGTTAGGCCACTTATTGTAATATATCTAAGCTTCTCAATGCCATTATGCACCAACCAATCATAACGAAAGCTTTCAGGCCACGAGGCTGCAGTGTGTGTGATTCACAACGATTCAGGCATCTGAGGAAGCTAACCGGGCAACAGCGTTTGGATAAAGGGTCTTCTGCGTTAGGAGTTTCATCACAGCCATAATCACAACAGACTAATTATTCCATCCTGTGTCAACATCACCATAAAGGAGGCTGTTGGAGGCCATTAGCTTGTAGTGGTGCTTTAACAGCTCAGCAGAGAATCACAAACTGGCTTTCCCCACAAGAGCCATGTTTTCCTACAGGTTGTACAAATTACTCCTCGAGTGTGGGGGTACAAAGTGTGAGATAAAAGTGGAAGAGGAGCAGAATTTCAAACAAGCAGTCTAAGTACGCGGTCTTATCAGCAGTGGATTAGAGAGGCATTAAGGAGTCCAACTTTCTTTTACATTTTTATGAGCTTTCAGCTCAACCAAACATTGATAACGAGGCTAGACGTTTTCATACTGAGGAATAAAGTTCAACCTAATTCAGAAAAATGTACAAGCACGAGGACTTTAAAAAGCTGCCGGAGGAACACAGACATGGTTTCATGTTCAAAGTTCCTGTAGTATTTTCTCAAGGTTAGGAGTCAGTACTGTATTTCTTTAATTATTATTGTGTTTCCAACTAAAACAAAGCTGATATGAAAGATTGTAAGTCTCAAATGAGAAATTATTAATATATGGAAGAAAAAAACCTACCTAAAACACGTACAATACTGAAGTAAATATACCAAGTTACTTTCCAGTATCCAAAATTGGGTTGAATATCAGATTAGAACAAAAATCCAAACACTAACTACACTGAATGCATTGGCAGCTCCAACAGAGATTTCAAACGGCTGATACAGGCATTAAAGACCAACTTATACAACACACACTACATTAAAGAGCTGCCACAATGATCTACTGTATACATTAGGAGTGCAGTCTGCATTATTCACAGCAATAAGGGAGAGGATTAATATAATTTTTCTGTATGACACCAAAAAGGATCACCTCTTAAAAGCAGAGAGGAAATGAGGGAGATGCCGGGAGAGAAAAAGAGAGATAGCAGCCACTGGGGCTCTGCTGAGAGGATTGTCACGGAAGGAAATAACTAGAGCAAGACTAAATTAGAATTCCAATGTGAGTTTTGGTGGGAAATGTGAGGGTTTGACTGATGCGTATCTCTAATGCCAGCTGATAAATTTGGCCTAGTCTGGGACGGATGGAGTGGAGGGAGATACGGAGGGAGGCGAGGAGGAATGACATTGAGAAAAAAGGAGATCAAATTGGAGCAGTGCAATTTCTGGGGCAGGTACCACAGCACAGGTCGTACGACACAGACACTCTCTCTCTCTCCCTCTCATATGAGGACTGGAAGTGATGGATAGATTTTTCAGTTGTAATGGTTCCCATTTTCGGGGAGCTGTATAATACTGGCCGTCGGTACCATCGGCAGCATCTGATAAATCATAATCTAAGTCAAATTAGGATCCATTATCATCAGTAGGCAGGGGGCCCCATCCCTCTGTTTTAGGGCTGCACAGGAGGAAAATGAGACTCAAGGCATCTTGTGACAGCAGGCAATTTTCCGACAGAAAGACTGAGTGTCTGATGTATGATCGCCATGAAAATGTGTATCCTAGATGCCAGGGAGACCACTCAGACAAAGGCTGGGATTTGGGGGAAATCACAACACAAATCATTTCTTGTGTGTAAAACAATGGTTTCACTATTGTGTAAAAATGCGAGCGCCTGTCATTTCATTTGAAAAGTGTGTTTTTATACACCACGACAGCAGCCAGATTTATTATCATTACTGACACAAACATTTTATTTTTGAGGCAAGTAATTGAATGTGTTATCTCCTGTGCTAGTTATTACAACAATGAATCCATGTACTTGTGCATACTGTGTGCTATGATAATTTAAAAAAAATGCTCTGTTCTGATTGGCCAGCTGCATCAGGACAGAGGCACCAAACACTTTCAGGGCACTATGGATGTGTCTTACTGGATGTATTTCTAAATGTAGGAACTTGGAGATTTGTGGAGAAAGTTCAGATATAATTAATACATTTTTTTTGATAGTAATCACGGTTAGGTGAATCTACACAAAAATTGCTGACGATAATTCTGGTAAATATTTTTAATCATAATTTTATTCTTGATAGCCAAATCCAAATGAGTAAATAGCCTTAGGACTGGTGCTTACTTTTAACTATTAGCCATGTTGTTACCACATCATCCACTTTATATTTCAGCCTGTAGGGTGAACAGAGAAAAAAGTTCCTTATCCAAACAATTCCTCTTAGGGGTGGAATAACAGCGCACCAATGCTTCAGCAACACTGGAGTCATTAAATATTCAGCATAGCTTTTGGAGGCCTCCTAAGCCCTTAATATGACCCCCACCCATGGACACCGAGACACTGTGGCAAAATATGATTTTTGTTTTGTCAGATTCCAAAGCTCTACAGTATTGTATTTTGGGTCTTTTCTTTGATTTTACAGTACTAAGCAGAATCTCCTGTGATACCACTGAGAAACCTTCACCACTGCAGCACTGCTGTAAATCTCACAAATCTCTAAAAACACCCAGGGACCGAACTACTGCTTCGAGACGACAATAAACATGGTCGTGGGCTACTGTGCATTACCAGAATGAATAAATACAGCTGAAGGGCGATGTCTTTTGAATTTCATAATCTGCCTGCTGATATGGTCCATGTCTATAAAACAATCTTTACAAATGAGGCCAGTCTATTGTTGATTCCACAGCTTTTGTTCGTATTCATTGTTCACTTGGCTGCAGTCTAATTTGACTCATTGAGAAAAGTCGCCGTTCCTCTGCTCTGTCTGTTGTGGTTTGTCTCGACCACACAAATGATTTGGATCTGAGGACCGTTTGTATAAGTAAACCCTGCCCGCTACAAACACAAATCTACCGCTTAGCTTCTGCTTCTGAAACAGATTCGGAGTCGTTAAAGTTTGCATCTGTTCACAAAACTCTCCAGGCATCTAAAAAGGAAATCCCGGGTACCCTTCCTCCTCCTCCTCCTCTTCCCCGTGCTCCATAGAACCAGCTGCAGCCGTGAAACGCCAACAGGCACTGTCCACACACACAAAGACTTTCCTGCTTTTCCTCCAGAAAAATGTTTCAAAGGAGGCCCACCATGAAAGACCCATAGCATCAGCAGGGCAGACACTTCCTCTTGACTCTATCGCCCCCCTCCACCTCTTCCTGGCTTTCAACTCGGTGTGGCCCAAATTCCCCACTGTGCTGACCAGTGGGACTGCCCATAGGTGGAATGTCGAACTGTGAATTTTGGTGTAAGTCTGAAGGTAATTAGATACAGACGGAAGATAAGCTATAGACTTTTTGTTTGGGTTACATGTCAGCAAAAATGTTGTTGCTTGAGGTCCCACCCTTTTTAATCAATGGATAGTTTTGCCATTAAAATGAACCTTCAGCACCCTAGACCCAGACCTCCTTTTTATGTTTAATAGTTCTTTTGAGCACGTGTAAAACAGCCTAACCTCCAGAGATGTTCAGACACATTGTCGCCCTACCTGGGTGGAATACCGATGTCAAATCAAGCAAATTTAAAAACAGACATCGTGCAATTAAACCGTGCTCACTTCCTTGGGATAGGATGAGTATCTGAAATGCAGATTCACCTCTCAAACTGCAGACTGTGAGCATCTTCTGTGAAGAAAACCACCTGTATATTTGAGAGATATTCTTATTCTATAGTACTTTCTCCTGTGGGCAGGTGATAAATCCCAGAGTGTGTGAGTGTCTGAATGGATGAACTCCCACCCTCCCAGCCTTGGCTACTGTCTGCTGGTTTCAAGGCAGACACTGTCCTGACTCCTGTCAAAACATCTCCAAACTAAGTAACAGTAGCTTCAGCTGTCCCCCGATAAAGGGCTGACTGCTCTGAGACTGTAAGCGTATGTGGGTTTGCAGGGGTGTGTGTGGACTCATAAAAACACACACAAGCGTCTAGGAATTGCTGGAGCATTAAGTATGAATGTGAGGTCTGTTCAGTTTTTGCTGTTGGCTCTGAGAGAAAGTTGTGCATCTAGTCCCACATTTTCAGCCATTAAGACAGGTGTCCTGTGACAGTTTGTGTGACTGAGGATGGCTTTGGCCTCTTAAGTGATGTGTCTAAAACAAAAATAATAAAAAATGGACACAAATTACTGAAATTATGGGACTGCAAGAGCAGATAAAAAATGCATATGAACATACTGTATTGTCAGCTGTAAGCTACAAGTGAATATGCAAATGAGCCAATTGTTCAAACATTTCAGAGCCTCATTTACTATGCACGCAGACACCCCGCTCTATCTGCTGTCAAAGAAACATACACATGCAACCAGACAAACACGTGCAGCCCATCAAAGAGCGGCCACGGAAAACTCAAAGGCCGTCATGCAGCTGTAGCAGACACCCGTCACATGGTTCAAAACCCTCTGGGGGGTTGGTTGCTGTCTAGAGAATCCTGTCAAGATCCCTAGATGGGAACCGTTTCTGAAAGGTGTGAGGATAAAGGGATGAGGGTGAGGGAGATGTGATTGAGGGTGGTGGGGGTTGAGGATGAAGGGAGACAGTGAAGGAAGGAAGGATGAGGAGGGGGATCACAGGCCAAGTGTGAAGGAAGGATGAAGGGAGAAGCAGAGAGCGGGGGTACGTTTGTGGAGATGAGATAAGAGGTGTCACAAAGAAGAAGAAAATGAAGAATTTTCATTGCGAAAAAAAGCACACCAATGTACTTGTGATCAATTTTAACTGAAGCCGTACATCATATTTTTGGATGACTTCAAAGAGAGAAAGTCCCCCTGATAAGGAATATATAATTCAGAATATCTCTCATGTAGAGAGCAGAGGAGGCTACGATGGGGGGTTAAGGGAAGATGGTGACAAGTCAGGGGATGAATGAAAGACTGAAAGATAGCAGAGAAATATTTACACATACGGCAGACGGTAAAAGAGCGCAGATAAGAGTGAATGAATGTTTAAAAAAAAGGCTGAAGAGAGGTCTGACGAGGGCTTCAGGAAAGACTGATTGGACAGATAGGACGAGGCTGGAGAGGAGATGGTGGAAGTGGAGGTGGAAGGTGGGAGGCAGCGGCGCAGACTATGTCATGGCAGTGAAGAGGCAGCTGGTCCCTTGGGGGCTGAGGAATTGAATGAGGAAGAAGAGAGGCAAAGGTGCAGGCTACATTCTGGCATGAAGCGCATTAATCCCTGGAGGCTGTGCAGCCAGCTGCTGACACAGGGTGGTTTTATAGTGAGCCAGGGGGCCATAAATAAGGCATTATGGGTATGAGGGGGACGCACTCGGCTTAAGTGTGCCACTTAAAAAGGCCCCATTGCCATTACGTCTGTGTCCAACCTGTTTGAAGTGATAGACCGGTGTGTGAGCTTGCGTGCAGTGCAGTGACCTCGCAGCAGAAGCGCTGTATTTCAAGTGGCCACGCCAGACACAAGTCAGGACCCCTCCGGGATCCACCCGTCTCCAGATCATGATTCCCACTCTGCTCTCTGTTATGCTGTTAATCATTTTATGAGAGCGGGTGTCTAGTGGCGTCTATCTTCTTCTAGAACAAAGCTCTTCAATCACTTGTAATATATTATGGGTTGGATTATGGGGGCTTAGGATGATGAATTGATTGCACATATCTGAACACTTGATCATTCATTAGGCCTCTTAGACTTTCACATCCGCTTGAGTTGTTCAAATCAGACGTGAAATGTGACATATTCCACACTGCCGCCTCTCTCTCTTGTGGTGGTGAAGAGAGAAGTTGCAGTATTGCTGCATTTTCTACATAGACAGTGTTATCTTACAGTTTGAGAAGATCCTCACCCCTCCAAACAATAGAAAAAATCTGGTTCATCCATAATAGAAGTATGTTATGTGAATTTTTGAGGTCCAAGTGTGTACAAAAACCACAGGTTTTTTGATTCCCATGAGACTCTCATAGTAACACTGACGCCAAAGTGTCTTTAAAATACCTCAACATGACAGAAAGAACCAAATAGGGTTTTCTGGATTAGTTTCACAGCCAAATCTGCTTCCTTTGGAGGGATTAGCAAAGTCTGGATGTAATACATTAAGAGGCATTAAGAGGAAACATGAGTAGATACAAGCTAAAATGCGGGGGCTTCATTTTGCTGAAGATCAACTTCACAATGACTAACACAATGTGGGAGACGTACGCAAGAGGAAGTGTGACTGTGTGGGTCAAAAAGGCAGAAATTCATAACGCGGTACATTTGAATTTCTTCCAAAACACACATTGAGTGATTCAGAATTCTTCACAAGTTATGTGTCACTTTAATTGCGACCATTTCGGAATCATTTCTCAACAATGACATCCCAAGACTGCGATAAAAGTACAGGCATAACTTTTTAGTTCATGCTCATAATGACATTTTATACCCCTGTTAATGTCACGCTAATTCTCCAGCTGAAGAATGATCGCGTAGGATGGACTGAAACCTTGGAAACCCTTGATTTCCTGAAACGACACAACTGCCAAGTTTAACAGTGATGAAACAGGCAATTGAGAGGGAGAAAGATGGTTTTTGAACGCGTGGTTGTCATCACTGCTTCCTGAATACAGCTACGGAAATCAGATCCACAGGGAGGGGAAGGTCAGGGCAGCCCGCCATAACCTCAGTGCACTGTGAGTGGGCTACGCTGCCACTGGAGCTCCCCTCCTGGGACGGATCAGATACCATACTCTTATTCATTCACCGCCACGCGTGTACACAGAAATGCACAGGCGCACACATAAAGCTCTCTCATTCCACTCCTGCACTGACAAATACATCGGTAGCGATGATAATGTGAAGATTAAAGCTGGCCCAGTTTTCCCATGACCTTCTCTCATTAAACTGAAGCCGTTCCATGGCCAAAACTTTTTCTGCTGCCTGACTAGGTTTTTGGTTAGACATAGTCTTATAACAGTAATCTCTGTTGTTTCTGAAACCAATCATTATTTAATCAAAACTGTTGATCATTATCGTTTAAATATTCCTATGTATGATACGGATTCTGAAACAAATGCTGCCCATATCTTAAATTATTGTCATTTTGTTGAAGATATAAACAAATTAAATTCTATACTGTACATAAGATTAAATTGTATATTTTCACTTAAATCTAAGACTTGTAACGGATTTGTCACCATTTGGAGCATTTTTCTTATTTGCCTATTTATTAAATTAGCTGAATAATTTATTTTTGCAGGAATTGTATGTTCGTTCATCGATAGAAGGAGAGATAGGGATTCACAATTTGTTAGAATTTCCTAAATTGTAAATGTTACAATTGCCATAATCAAACCACCAGATGTAGCAAAGACAGAAAAATCTATCCGTGATGTAATGATTTACAGCCATTAAGACGTGTCCAGAGGCAGCGACGTGCTGACAGTGAGTGATGAACAGGAGGTTACAGAATCACTGATCAATACAAATCTACATAACACATTTTCAAATATGCTGTTGGTGAAACCTGCGACCAAAATACTCCATGATCTCATCCACTCACAGCATGTGGCCGATCTATGCTCTCCAATATGAATTCATAAACACAAACTCCAGCGGCAGATGATGGAGAGAACGGACACATTACTGTGATCGGTTTAACTGATTGGCTGGTAAGGGGAGAGACCGAGCCGGCGAGTGTGCGACTGCACTGCTGTGACATAAATCAAGTGTTAAAAGGACATTCACGAGGACTCCAGTGCATATTGATTAGACATTATTTGTACTAACGGGCTGCGGGGTTGGGGGGGTGGTGTGTCGTTGACGATGTGCTGGTGATCAATTATCTGAAAGGGAAAAAATGTTGGCGGTAATCAATAGGTCTCGCACAGGTCTAGTTGATCCACTTCTGCCTCATATTCCCTTTCACATTCTTCAACTGACACTTGCAAAAACATGGGCGTGATAACAGATAGCAATGATTATTTTTAGCTTTAGTTAAAAAAATTAATCCAGGAATTTGAATATTATTCCTATTATTGTTATAATCATCAGCATTGTTATTATTACCATCATTGTTATTGATTTTTATTATTATTGTCATTGTTATTGATTATTATTATTATTATATTTTCTGGTGCTGTTAAAGGTTCGAAAAATGATCCAGGACTCTAATTAAGATAACATTGGAACTTTTCATGATAACAATAAATTCTTCACGATCCTTATATGGTCAATAAGTCAACTCATGGGACTTTCAAAATTGATGCATGCTAGCTTATTTAAAAAGCCAGAAATGCAGAGGTCCAGGAGAAAATAAGTTGCTGCACTGTGCTGGATGAATGTAAGAATACTGTCAAAAATAGTCACTCAAAAACACTCATTGTGTATAATATAGTGGTTACCTGTCGAAAACTGGTAACCACTAGATTTTCCAAAAAAAAGTGTTCAATAATAAGACAAAGAGAATGACTGAACCAGACAAATGGAGGACGGAAATACAGGATATTAGGGAGAGATAATGACATCTACAGACGGTGGAAAAGAGTCCCCTCTTCATCCAAGAAAGCCTCAACACTTCATAGCTGCTCCCTTTCCCTCTCTTAACATCTCTAGAGGCTATTTGGAATTAAAACCAAGAGACACACACTCTTTCATCTCTTACTTTCACCTCTTTCTTCTTTCCCTCCACCCAGGAGAACAGCTAGCTGGCACTCTTGACACTGGGGGCCCAAGGCCACAGCTTGAGTGCTTCTGGTTCTCGTCAAAACTCTCCTTAGAGGGGAGACTGATGTCTTGAAAATATCAGTTAATGGGGACTAATTGAGATCCCTTTAATCTCGTATGTTTCCTCTGTGTGTGTACGAGCACATGTAAGGGTGATTTAAGGGCCCAATTACACATCAAAAGAGATTTTTGGCATGTAAGCCCCCTGTCATCAAGCACTCATTAAATGATGACAGGAGAGATAATGTGAGTGGATTTCTGTTTACGCGATAGGAGAAATGGATGACTGAAGATTAAATCAGGAATTCTACTCCGATGGATATTTCTGTTTTTTGGGATATCACAGAGTCTCTAAATATGACACACCTGGTCGTGGTGTTTTAGGATGGAGAGGCCCACTGATTAGCCATTCAGACCACCAAAACATCTACCATTAGAGAAAATAAACCAGAGAATGAGGGAGTTCTTTCTTCCAGCTTTTCAACTAATGCAGGTTCATCTGGGCGTACTGGAACTGGATAGTTCTTTAAATTTAAGATCAAAAGGGATCCTATCATCCTTAGAACGCTTTTTCTCCATTCTTTTGTGAATTGTGTGTACAAACTGAGTTTGAGATAACCTCTAATACTGCTGTTGCCTCGGGCTTACACGTAATATTGCATAGTGGTAGAACTGATATGTTGTGAGACTAATGTGAAGAGGAGGCAAAAAATTGAGGATATGTTGGGGAAAATTGTTCCCAGCTGATATCATGTCATCATCAGAAACAGGAAATAGATCCAGCTCAAGAAGTTTTTCATGTTTGGAAAGAGGTGAAAATCTGCAGGGCCAAACTGAGGTGAGTAGGGTGGGTGTTGGACTTTTTTAAGGCCACAATCATAGAGAGTAAGCAGGCTGACGTGTGTGTTCACGCACTTTGTCTATCCATCTTCCACAATTCACAGATCCTGGGAACTTTCCTGAGTTAGAAATTGGACTTGCAACAACATGCAACAAGCTCCTCTCTAAAGCCAAACAACCAACCTGTAAACTTGGTGCTTTTTGTGAAATGGAACAGAACGGCTTACATATTTTATCCACGCCTTAGCTGAAAGCTGCAACACAGCAACTCCATGATGAAAATATGCCCTTCGTGTCCTCGCGCTAAACTATTAATACACTCCCTCACAATGGCAGATTTGCATAAGCAAATGAGGGCCAAAAGAAGTGATTAGGTTTTGTTCTGACAGTTATTGCTTCGGCAAATCTCCGCCCAGCAGCTGTTGGCCTCATTCACGGTACCGCTAAGTCATTTCAATGAAGTCACAAAAGGGCAATAGATTGTAGATATGGCACCATTGAAAGGCAGAATGCTGAAATAAAAGATCCAAACACACAGACGCAGTTTGGTACAATCCTCTGAGCCGAGTCTCAAAGGGCTCGGAGAGTCTTCGGTGGCAATCCTAATTAGTTTAATGAGTTTTTTTTTCTTTTCCGACCACAGTTAAATCTTCTGATTTAATTAAATAAAGAAAGCAACTTTAAAGAGGTGTGAGGATGAGTGTGTGTATGAGTGTTTTGTGTGGGAGATAATTGCATTGAAGCCATTGAAACAGGAGGTCTCTTGATCCCAAATGCAGTTACACTTATTAAAGCGAACAGGGAAGAGGGGCTGTAAACAACTTGGACCCAATTCACTTCAGAGCAAAGAAAAAATACTTGATGCATCTCATTTGCAAACTGTTGTTTTATGTTGTGGAAGTTCCCACCAACAAAATGAAAAAACAAAGGAAGAAAAGAAAAAGTTGGGGTTTTTGGAGTGTTGCGGCCTCAAAAAAAGTGAGGAGCTTTGGGGTAGGACAGGGTACTACATGTTCTATTCAGCACAGGTTTCTAACAATGGCCCCCGCCGCCCAAATTAGAAGAAAAGGTAGAATAAAAATATCAAACTACTTAAAAATGCTACAGTACTCAACCGTTTCATCTTCTCATCTCATAAAACTTTCTGTTGGCTTTCAAGGAATGTAGTTTAGTTTCCAAAATACACACAAATCCATGATAGAGACTATAAACACAGTCAATGTAGTTTAGAAATCTTTCCTCTCCTACATGTGTTCTTTTGTTCAGTCCTTCACTTTTGCATGGATGTACATTTTCTCCCGTTCTTTCTCAATCAAGCCAAAACTCTCTCTCTCTCTCTCTCGTTCCGCTCAGCATCACTGGCTCCCTCCAGTAAATAAAAAGCAGTTGTTGGGATGTGGACTGCAGCTCCTGCCAGCTGGAAGCTGCTGACAGCTTTAGAGGGACTCCTTCTATTCTCTGCCCTCTGTGTGGGAAACCTGAGATCACAGCACTGCAGGGACCAACGCCATACTGGGGAGGTTGAGAGGGCTGATCCCTACTTCCTTGAATGGCAGCCAGGCAAACAACAGCCAGTGTCTCTCTCACACACTCACACACCTATACACAGACCTAGAGTATTTATTCTTGCGTAGGATTTGTACAAATAACTGTCTTACTCATTGCAGCTAAAAGAAAACATCTCTCATCTCAGCCTGAAAACATGAAAACAAAAGGCAAACACAAATTCAGGCACAATCTTATTATCTCAGTTAAACTGAAGTGGAACGTACATCAACTCTGCTTAAATCCACATGGGTCTGACCCAGGACCTGAGTCAGTCCAGGTCCACATTATATTCAGTCTAATCAGGTCGGCTTGGGTTTTTGAAAATTCATGTATGCACATCGGGTTCACGCAAGTGTTCCACAGCACTGCTTCTGATTGAGGTCTAAATTTGGCAAATTATATACATTTTCAGTCTGTACATTTTTCTTTCAATGTTTGCCCCACAATAAATAATTCAGATATCATCCATTCTGTCATGGAAACAAGGTTAAAAAGTCGACCTATGGCCTGATTTCGCTCTTTTGTGTGCAAAGAGCATTGCAGCTTTTAGAATTTAGCAAATCGGTCATCACACACATCCAACAATACCAATATTTGATACCTTCGTCAGCATTGCTTGCATGCGACAGAACAGCAAGTCCACATTTTCCAAACAACAGAGAATCCATCAAAGACCATACACTGAGTGTAGATGCACATGCAACACGATTTGTTCTGCAGCAACGACAACTGAAGCCAACATGTGCAAAATTCACGGCTTTAAAACTGTTTTGGCCGACGTGCCATGGACAATCTTCAAAGCATAAAGCTCATATCCCCGGAGGTTAGCCACAGCAATCCCCTGGTCTGTACCCAGACCCAGTAAAGGACTGCATGTTGGACTGGGGTTTTACTGTTCTGCTCGTTGTGTGCAGCACATGAGAGTAAAAGCTTCAGGCGGGAATCATATCTAAGCATCTAAAAATGAAACAGGCCAAAAGCCTTTGTAGGAGTTCAAATCCAGATTCCTATTATGAGACGGACACGAGAGGCAACAAGGCACGGTGCACTAATGGCTATGAACCTACATCACACAAAAGAGGATTCCTAATCATCAACGGTATGTTTAATACCCCCGGCGAGAACACACACGCAAAGTACACAAACAACCCGCTATTTGCTTAGTGCAACACCATCTCTCACTATCGCTCAAACTCTCTCTCACACACACATACACACACTATTATCTATGAAACTGGGAGCTGTATAACAGACACCCCATGCTGTGCCCGCCGCTGTCATAAAAGCTGTTCTTTTCATATGGAGCGTTTTCACTAATGATTACAGTGAGCCTGGATGGCACGGCGATTCTTGCAACACTTCAAAGACAAAAAAGAAGAGTAGATTCAATTGCTTTAGTAGTCCCCGGGCTGAACCGCCCCCCAGGCTGAACCGCGCCACAAACGCACGCTTCAAACCATCAATAAATGTCACGGGCAATTTAAAGATGAGAGCCCTGATGTAATTTTTATGTGGTGTTAGAACACATCTTGTTCAAAGGTGGATGTAAGAGCTGCCGACGTGCGGGGAAAGTGTAGCAAATAAGATTAGTGTGTGTTTTCTGGTAATGAGGCGAGACACACACACACACACACACAGTGACACGTAGCTAATCAAAACCCAGTCAGGCTTTTCCTTCCAAGGGGAAACCATTGTAAATATGTATATTTCAAAGGGGAGTCCCAGTGCTGTGATGAAAGTTTCCGCCACTATCCTTGTTATGTCTGTTATGTGCTAGTGTGCGTTTTCTCATTTCCCAGCTTTCTGGAGAGTCTGATCTAACAATCTAACAGTTGACAAGTGACACATCACAGACAGCAGTGCAGGGGTAAGACAAGTGACTCCGGAGTCTTGTATTTATGTTCAAGGAGAAAATAATTCGATTCAGTCGCTGACTGCCACCTGACAAAACTGCCAAGACAGTGAAGTTTGTGCCTCTACACGTTCTCTTCCGATATCTCTCAAAAAGTGTTGGACAGAGAGGGGGAAGTTTTAGCAAATAAATACATCAACGCTGAATTTCATAGGCTGTGTGGGAGCTAGAGGAAGAGGGTGAGAAGGAACGGAAACATAAAACTTTTAGCGAGGATGTTGCAACCCAGTGTAATTCCTGATTCCTTAATGACTCCACAGCTTTGTATTCATCATCAAACAAATCCCCCCCCCCAGAGGAAAAACCAAAGTACCAGTTCTCAATCATCTCTCTCATTGTTTTACATTAGGGTCATCAGACTATTCTACTGTTAAAGGCTATTCGGAAGGATGTTTGAGCTCGAAGAAGGTCCAGCAAATGACTGACAAGAGTCATTCATGGGTTTTGGAGGGAGGAGGGTGTTTAATATGGAACAGGCAGTGCTAATCAAAACCAGAGACCAGAGACTCCCGGTGTCTCTGGGTTATCTCTAAACCTAAAACTCTTGGACATTCCAGAGTGAGTCTAAATGAGAGTTAGGGGCTGGATGAACACATGGCCTTTCTGTCTCTCTCTACCCTTACACTGCTAATATGTCATCATCAAACACTCTATCCATCCTTCTCTTTATCATAACCAGATGTTTCCCATGCCTGTGTATTTACGGTTAAGTCCCACGGTCTTAAATCAAAAGCTTATTAGATTCTATGTATTATCGTCCTTTTCCTGTGTCCAATATGTCCCCGCCTGGCCCCATTATAGGTGAGGGCTAGCTGCTGTTGGTCGGACCCACGGGGAATGGAACGGTGGATATGAGATTGATCACCGAGGACAGACATGGAGTTCACTGTAGCGCACGAGAAGTAACTATGGTATTGGACTGAAAACCGACACCTGTATTATTGTTCTTTGCATTCTCTGATGTTGATAATCACTTACGAACCATTTCCTCTCTTCCTGTCATTCTTTTCTTACTTCCTCTAATATTCCCTCTCCTGTTTATCTTTCCTTCCTTGCCTCTTGTTCTTCTTTGCTGAATACTTTCTTTCATCTTCCCTTCCCATGTACTTCCTTCCTTTCTTTCCATCTTCAGATGATCCAGGCGCATGAACATCAAGTGGTCCAAACAGTAGCAGAATCTTTTATTGAGGCTGTAACAGTACTTGCTTTTTGTATTATTTTGTTTTGATTTATTGTACCGCGAGTAAAAGTGACATCAGCGCAAGACACACTATACATTATGGATATGATTCAAGTAAATACACACACACATGCACAGTCGCAGACAGCCATGTAATATAGTGCCATGCATGACACCAAAGGTGGGTCAGCAGCCTTTCAGGGTCAACGCCGAGCTCTTAGCTCATGCTGCTGTTGTGCTTAAACGCAAATGGCCGAGAGTTCCTGGCTTAGAGCCCCACCTCCTTCCTTTGACAGACTGATTCCAATTCCCAGCAGGAGATAAAGCAAAATACATCACGCAAGGGCCACACCATTACTGCCAGACTAATGTGCAACATACTGTCACTGTTAGCTCAGCTGCCCTTAAGCTCTTTTACAGCGCTTTTAAGAATGTTGTTGGGCAAATTCTATGATGTGCTGAATATTAAGTAGCTTAAGTGGATTCCACTGAGACGCGTGTGACATTAGTGGCTGCCTCCAGTCACACGATGACAAAATCTGTTGTTGTTGTCGTCTGATATTTTAAACGTTGTATTTACATAAGTAATTTCTGTAAACTCCGTAAATGTACATTATGAATTAATACATAGTATTTCATCACGATCACAGCCTCTTCAATTATGGATGCAAATTTAGCTCAGATTGTGAGGTTATGAAAGTGCAATTTAGAGCGAGTCACTTTCAGTCATTTTGATTAAAAACAATGAAATCAAATTATTAAAAATGTTTCATTATGCTCCTATAGATTATATACACCACATGAACTTCCTCTTTTGGTAAAAATATGTGCATGTTGTCTGTAGTGAAGATAAGTCTTGGCTAGTGTGGTCTATGGTTACATTATTGTATTAATAGATAATTTTTATGTAGCACCCTGAGACGCTTAGAAACATGGACAGTCAGTCTGGCTCCAAGGAGCGAATGACATCATCAAACGATCAGACATGGTCAATACAGGGAGGAGATGGCCCTCAAACGGTCCCTGACCACACACATGCACACAGGCACTTGTACATAACATAATAACACTTCATTCCAGTTTCAATCAGTTGGAAGCTGCTGACCTCTGCATCACATCTAATCTCCTACTATACGTGCAGTATGCTACACTTTTCACACTAATCGTCCCTTACTTTCTGTTGTGCAGTCTAATACAATCCCGTGTGCCACGAGAATTCCTCGCGTGTCTGTGAGCCACATCACTAACGAATGTGGAGGGATTCAGATAAAATAAGGCTGGAAAAGACTTCACTAAGAACCAATATCAGATATTGTGCCTTTGCTGGAGTGAAGTGTGGTGCATTGGTTTATTGTATATTTCATTATGTTGAGGATGATGGATTTCGCCTTAGTTGCTACTCCTAGATTAAAAATATACATTTAGTGCTACTGGATCAAAGCGAGGTTCCTATAGGATTAAAAAGGGGACGCATTATTGAGGTGATGGATGGCTCACCAGGGTTCTAAAGATTCGTAACCACCAAGCCACCATATTGATCAATATTTCAATAGCAATAGAATTGATTTTCAATGGATTTCATGGCTGCTCAAGGTTATTTATGAACTGCCAACATTTATATTTTAGGCATAGACATGGCACATTTTCAGCGTGTAGTAAGTGCAAACTAATTTATCCTGGATCAAACAGAGCTGACGGCACATTCATGTAATAAATAATCATGTTTTTAAATGTGTAAAGATTCAAGACTCAGGCAGAAGACAAAGATAAACATCAAGTAAACTACATTGAAATTTCCATTTGGCTGCAACAGCCGACCTAAAACATTAAGCAATATCAATGAGATAAATAGTTTGACAACAATACAATCTTGAATTCCTGTGGGATGCTTGCTATTATAATGTTTGGAATATTAAGCCTGAATACACTAAAACAAAAACACAACACGCATAATGATTTGAAATATGAATATAAAAAAGCACTAAAGGGATAATGTGTCATTTTTAATTCCCTTCTTCATTTTGGAATTCATCAACAAAGTCCTCGGCCATTTAGTCAAAAAAGGTTTTGTTTGCTCAAAGCAGATGATGCATATGAGTGTGGAAATAAAGTCAAAGAAACCAAGATCCAGCAAACTCCTACAAAGTGAGCCGTTCTCTTCCACATCCACTAAGGATTCCCCAGGGGCAGAACATATCTCCTCTGTAGCTCTTGGCCTTCAGTGCTTAAAAGTGAAATAAGACAGGCCTGCGATTCCACATATACCAAATAGCTGATTCTACCATATAGGACCCTAACCTCAAAAACACCCATCTCACACTCTATACACATACGTAATCATTTGTATATGACAGCTTGATTACAGGGTTGTATTTGCTGTGTTTTCTGATTGTGATTGGCATTCTAAGTTGTAGGCCCGAATGGCCCTGACAGGAACAACTTTGTGCAGTTTCAGTGATTTCTCTTTCTGCTGCTGCAGAAAAAGGAGAACCTGGGTGTGGACACGGGACTTCCTCTGGCTGCATGTGGTCTTTTTTTGTAGGATGTTGGAGTAAGAGGAAAATTTGTTTACAAATATTGAAGATCTTGGCTTCTCTAAAGTCTCTAAATGTCAGGATTACAAAGCGTCTCGCTTGTTTTCTAGATTTTTTGCACTCTAGCCAAGTACGGCTGTGTCAAATGAAAATTCTGTCCCTGGTCTCCTCATCAGACCTGTGATCAACATTCCTAGTGATGTTCTCTGGCAGTCGTGAAGACCTTAAAGCATGGACGTTCCCCAGCTGTAGTGAGACATAATGTTCTGCTGAGTGATGAAAACACACATTCAGCAGCAGTGGAGGCCAACCTCATGTCTGTGGGCCTATTTGCACATTATAAGCCAGACAGAAGAGCAGCTGAGGCGTGGATGTGACTACGCTCGATTTTTCTCAGGTCTGTAATGGGTGTTAACAGTGGAAAAGTTACAGCTGTGAGTTTTTATAACTCCAGGTCCGAACACAGCCAACACAGCTAGTAAAGCTATTTTCTCCACCGTTGTCTGACAGCAGAGTTCAACTTTCCAGTAAAAGAGAGCCAGGCTTTGACTCAAACACGAAGGAAAACAACTCAGTGCTGTGATAACTATAGCTATAATCATCATAATCCCAGTAAAGATGATTTTCAAAGTTATTATTGTTTGATTTGCTATCCCTTGGTAAATATGCCGAAAACCTCCCAGAATTAACATTTTGAGTTGTATAATAAATCTTAATTTGGGTCACCATGTAGTCCCCCCCCCCATTGTGCAAACCTGTAGAACATTAACTGACTGCATTTCCTTTAACTAGGTTTCTTGACTGAAATTAGCTGATGTGTAAGGACCAATCTATGACATCATCCAGTAAACCTTGAGGCAGTAAATGTGCATGATGAAAACATGAGAGATAAGCAGATTGTGAAACATTTTTAGGTCAAATGTGGAGGATTTGGGGGAAGATTGAGATAAACAACATGGATAACTTTGCCATTTTGAGACCACTGAAATTATGATTAAGGCCACCACTACATTCATTAGTATATATTTTTTTGGATTTCTCTTTTATGGACCACGATGTACAAAATGCATGTACAGTAAACGTGCAAGTTTTTACATGCCACCCCGTTTGTGTTTGGATTAAATTCTGCAAAGCGTGCATTGGTATTACATTCACATGTTTATGCAGGTCATTCTGTGCTGTTTTCTTTGTGCCTGTTTGTGTGTGTAAAGCTCGATTCGGGGCTCTTGTTCTTCTCAGAGGACCTTTGAATATGTAGGAATGTAGGATTAGCTCTGTGTTTACCCAACAGAGTATGAAAGGAGGGCGTGAGTGAATTAATTGTCCACTGTTACGGCAACACTGCAAAGCCAAGTTGTCTGGGAAAATCCTCTACAATCAAGAAAAATCACAGGCAATGCAACATGGTGCTTCATTCACACTGAGAACAATGTGTTGAGCTGTGTTACTGCCACCTTTCTCTTTTGACTTCAGACACAATACAAGTGTGCAAGAACACAATCAATACACAGCAAACACACTGAAATGCGTGCATCTACACACAGCAACAAATTAAACTCGTGAAAATTACCAGAATAGATACAAGTGCACATCAACATAAAGTGTAATTGTGTGGCCACACACACACACACACACACACACACACACACACACACACCCTCTTATCAGCCTGTGAAAAGCTGCAAGGCGGCTGTTGTCTGTTTGTTTGTCTCCTTTGCTGTTCTGGTGTCTTTGTGATACAACATGACTGTGTATGCGCCCTCTGAGGAGCCGTATTCCCCTGGTGGAGATGAAATGTAATGGAGCCGATTCAATAAGAGCGCTGCCTCCTCGGGAAAGGGGGAGAATCAAATCACACCAAATCCCTTTGAGCCTTCCCAGCATTCACTCCTGCACTTGTAGTTGGGAGGGGAATAAAACAATGGTTGATAATTCACTTGGCTCCGATCACATATACACAACAGGGATGGATGGAGTTTGATATGTGACGGTAAGGTTATTCAATACCATGTTGACAGTCTTTACACGTGTCCCGTGTGAATTGAGTTTATTCATTCGTCGTGAAAACCAAAAGAGACTTGGATAGTTAGCGTGTCAGTTTGAGTAGAACCAATCAATCACTCAATATAGAGCACCGTGACTTTATAATTTACCGTTTGAAAGCTATTTCAGAAAAAGAACACGATGACAAATGTTACCATATGCCAAATGTAGACTACAGGGGCCCAGTGTGAACTGGGTTATTTTCTCTTTAATCACGGGGAAACATTAGGGAGATAAAAACACTAACACAGCACAATGTTATGCTTGGCGAGTTGAGAAGGGAGAAAGAAATGCCACCAGTGTCCCAGGAGCCCGAGAGGTTATGCTATTTGGGTAAGTGCCAAAACATACAAATTTAAAGCAAATGTTCCCAAACCCATAGTACATGGCTTACACCATATATCAAAATAAATGTACCAGGTATCCGTTTGTACAGGAACAATGTTCTAATTACATTTGTGTTAAAAGTTAACATACATGGAGGACATGCAAAAACACGCCTAATCCATGCAGAAATCTTTACACAGTAGATTTGAGACGCGTCTTTCAGGCTTGTTGCAGCAGGCAAACGGAGCTACAGTCTTCCTGGTCGTGACGCTCAGGGTTACAGAAATGCCAAACTGAATCCCAAAGGCTTCCTGATCCTGTCCACAGCCTCCGTAGCTGTTTTGTTTTTAAATCTACGTAGTTAAATTGAAATATCTGTGTCGTGTTTGGAAGGAGGGGAAGGGCAATTAAAAATAAATTCCATTTGTTATTTATGCAGCTGCACATTTTCCCCTTCAACTGCCAAACACTGCAGTGCAAAGAGAGGCAATTGTGCATTTTACAGCCCGACGAGGACCGACGAGACAACACGGGCACAGTACTCCTGCTCTTCTCATTTGTACAGAGAAGACAGATTAGTCCTGATGTTCAGTGGGGTTGTGCCAGATGTGTGTTGTCAATATCGTCTTACAGCAGCATCCTCAGTGATTGGGCTCCTTTCGTACAGGTTAATAATAGTAGTTATCAAATGTAAAATAACACATGCATCGATTCAGGATGAATTCAGAATCACAGATGCAAAAAACTAAAATTAAAAGCAATATCTAAAAAAAAAAACAAACAAAAAAAACCTACTCAAATTGTAGTAGTAGCAATAGTTGTAGTGGTGTTGGCAGCTTTAAGAGCAGTAGACCACCTTTGTCTCTACATGATCATGCACATTCCTGAATAATATAAGTAATCAGTAAATTTGACCCCATGAGTTTATGCCGAAGTCATAATCTACTGATCCACAATGCATTGCAGCACTAACAGCAGCAATGCAGTAATGTTAATACACCACAGTGACATTTTCTGATTCAGATAATGATTCATTTTAGGGCATGAAGCTGCCATACAACAGACTCGGTGCTGAGAAATGAACCGGAATCTCACTCAATTCATGACAATACAGTAAATAATTCAGCTTCTCAAACATTTCATGGTGATGTTGAGCACTGACAACAATTAAGTATCACACTGACCCCGACGTGATTGTTTATATTTCTATTATCATGGTGTGCATACCATTTGGAGCGGTAGCTGAGGGAACCCTAATATTTTCCTCCACTCTCAGTTTCTATGGATACGCTTAAAAAAAAAAATCCAATCTCCATGATGCTTAAGCTCTGATATGAGTCCACGCTGCCATTCGAGTGCCATAATAACAAACACTCCTTCCATCTAACTCTCCCTCCATCCTACACAGGACCTAATTCACATCCTGTGCTGTAGGGGGCAGACAGGAAACAGGAAGCAAGCTTCCTGGTACTCTCAAGGTGTGTATTTTTCTTACGATTGGGGATCTGGGAATGGAACTTAATATCTTTAAGGAGTTTATTTCTCTGGCACCTACAACGCTGTTATCTCCTTAAATGTTTTGAGCTTGGGGACAGACAGTCGGCGCGGAGGACTAAGAGTTATACTTTCAGCTGTTGTGTATCAAAGAGAGGATTGCATTGCGCGCCCCAAAACTCCATTATCAGAGAGAGCCCAAATTCACTGACAAGACAGTTATCTCAGTTTAATCTCTCTG
Organism: Brotula barbata; assembly: GCA_900303265.1. Classification (NCBI taxonomy): domain Eukaryota; kingdom Metazoa; phylum Chordata; class Actinopteri; order Ophidiiformes; family Ophidiidae; genus Brotula; species Brotula barbata. The sequence goes on along the minus strand of OMNV01010866.1, from coordinate 11,203 downwards.
TGATGTGAGAGGATGAAATGTAATACGGAGCGTGCCTCTAAGACTCAGTGGAACAGCAAACCAAAGCCTGCAGCACAGTCATTTCTTATGAAACCAATAAAGTTGTAAGGCCATGGTGATTTGTTTACGTGTGTTGTTGTGGACTTCCAGGGGCCAGCTCTATCACAAAACTTACTTCAATGTGAGCCCCTTGAAGAAAAATACAGCCAAACTAATATCTGTATGCTGTGAAGGAGAAGACAATGACATTTCTTCGCACTGCATACATGAAAAAGCTATCAAATATCAATACGACGAGAGACTAAACTAAGCGTGAGTTAATCTCCTTACATAATTAAATAAGAGACTGCGTATCTGGCATGCTGGTATATTATCATCTGTTGTGTGATTGCACACTTTCACACAGCATGACAGAAAAAGCAGAGCAGCAACAGCAGCATCATGAATCAATAGGAGATGCAGCACACAGGCTGCCAAGTGTGTGAAAAACAACAGCGGAGACAAACCGATTCATTCAAGTTAAGGTGTATTTGCAATATACAATGCCTGTGTCTGTATAGCCGCAGGGTACCAGCGATTGGCTTCTGCTTTCCGCAATCTACCTGTGGGCTGTGAATGTCCTCGTCCGCTAATCGAAGGAAGAATTGCGAAGTACACGCGGTCCATTGCAGAGAACTGAACAAAAGATGAGATGCAGAGTTCTGTCTGCAGGTTTTTTAAGTGTAGAATGTCACTGAGCTGAACTTCGGCCTGGCGCACCAGGGTGTCCTAACACGACTGAAGAAGGAAGACTGACATCAGCACGTCGTGGATAAGGAAGCTCAGAGCTGTGTGTAGCCGAGCAGGGAGGAGGAGAAATGAAACAAGGTGAAAAGGTGAACGCAACAGGAGAAAGGGAAGGAGAAAGGTCGAGCGAGAGAGACAGATATTCAAAGGTTTCAATTCACTCTCTCTCTCTCTCTCTCTCCACCCTGAGCAACCCCTCATCCCCCCTCGAATGGGGTATTGTGTCTAGCTGTCTTGCAGCGAGCTGACATTTACCGCCTGCCTTCTGCTGCTGTGATTATTTTCTCCTCCAGGTGTGATAGCCCGCTACAACACCTCTGCAGTCTCTCCACAACAATGCTGCTTGGACGTAGGAGAGCTGGCAGTGGGAGGCACAATCTGGCCCAGACAGACCTTTTCGCTGAAATACCACAAACGGGTACTTCTTCTGAACCGGAGGTAAAAAGGTTGTTCAGCCATGAATGGCAGCTGTCGCCTGGTCGCAGGAGAAATGCTTTGACAAGGATCGTGCAGAATTAATAGCTAGCAACTGTGACAACTCATTAATGCATCTGTCACAGGAAGTTCACCGACAATATTCAACAACCAGAAAAGAGACAACGAAGGAAAATATCGCAAAATATGAAGACTGCAGCTGAGAATCAAGAGAACTACACAGGTCTACATGTTTGAGCATCAAACTCGTCGGCTTGGAAGGCGGCTCTAAAGGCCCTTTCCCACGATGGTGCTGAGCCCGAGGCCGGCTCTCTTTTCCACTACACTCAAAGCCAAACTGAGCCAAGCTGAAGTGAGCTGGGACTCCTGTTTTCTGGCCCTGTTTGGTAGCAGAACTGAGAAACTCGCAGCTAATCTCTGAAAAAACAATTTTTCTTCTCTTAACAACCACGGCGTCTCAGGAATGGATTGCAGAGGATGTTGAGGCAGTTACTGTCATGTGTTTTCCATTTGGCATACATGCATGCATGCTGCTTTATACTGCATCAAAAAGTAAGGTGTCAAATCTGTGTGTCTGTCATATTATTATTTCTGTCCAATAGAGGTCATAAACCATTACAGAAACTTTAGTTAACTAACCTGCTTGGTTGATAAACTACAACACACAGGTACTGAAAAATTCCAGGAACGGCCCCTACCTGTCTGCAGAGGGAGGGCGATCATTGCGGGTCTTGCTGACTTGAGTATAAAGAGAATCAGAGTGTTGGTGCTGATGGTGCGGCAGGATGTGGGGGTAATCGTCACGAGGGCTGTGGGGTCGGCTGATCCCGCTGTCCAAAGAGCTGTCCACGGGGGCGATGCCTGCGTACGGATGCTCCTCTTCAGAGGCCCTCTCCGACGGGAGGCTCACGTCCAGGATCTCTGCATAATCTCGTTCCCTGGCCTGGCGCTCCCTCAGCTCTCGGGTCTTGGCCTGGATCCTGATGGTGCACATGCGCATGTTGATGCCCAAAATTGATGCCCTTTGGCCAGTGACTTCACCATAGCAGTGACTTTGCATGCTTTCCCTTATTTAGTGGTGTGGTTATGCATGCTTTACACTTCTGGTAACCATTTTGTGAACCATGCAGTACATTTGTGAGTATACCAACGATCTGCAGAAAGCCATTTGTTTCAATGTAAACCGTAAAATCAATAAGCCGTCTTGTCTTGTGAAACTTGGCTCCGTTGCAAAGTCTTGAACAGTGATCATCAAGTCTGCATTAATCTAGTCAAAGCTGCACCATCATTACAAGATAAAGCAGTGCAGATTACAATCAATGTGCTCTTACAACTGCATGACCAATCTAACAGCGATGGAACTTTGGCAGGAATTCATGCCGAACTGTTTTCACTGTGATTTTTAGACATCTCAAGGAAGTTCAAAGGGTCTGCGAATAGATTTCATATATCGTATCAACCGAACGGAATGGAATGCCTGGAAGTTATGCAACACTACACAATGCGTATTTGAAAATGATCAACAGCGATATTAAATATTATAGGCACGATGTATACCTGAGGGGCTTAAACCGTTATGGTCCTTTAAAGTGAATGTTTCTGGCTGAAATGATTGACAGAAGAAAAATACCAAGTTCCTATACTGTAAATATGACGCAGAAAGAGTTATGGAGGCACTTTATGTTGCCAAAGCCCCTTTATCCACCGGTGAGCCGTAAGAGGCTGTAAATCTCGGATGTCACATTAATAACACATTGTTTATTGTGCCTTTTTAAATGTTCCATAACAGAAGAGAGAGGGGATGTGGAGTCTATTATTTATGCTTTTTCCCACAGAAAAATACCACCAGCAAAATAACAATAACAATGTATAATACCTCTCAACCCCAAACACTTTTCAAAAGCACTTTAGATTCAGAGTGCTGCTAATGTATAGCTGCCATCCCTCCACATTTCTGTCCGTCCCAGACAGACACACACACACACACACACCCGACTTCATTGTCATACACTCACACTCTCTTTAGGCTATTATCTTGTGAATAACTGGCAAAACCATTTTCTATAGTAGGCGGACTACCTATCGTGCAGCCCCGTAATTACAGCCTTGCCAATTATCAGAGCTTTACAACTACCAATTATCATACTGCTCGCTTTTCTCCAGGCCCTTTTTAATGCCAGTGGAAAAGAGAATGGGACAGCCGCTGTGGTGACGAGGCAGGGGGTCCGACTTCACTGAACACTCGGTGGGCTAAAATCTAAAACGCTTCCTTCAAAAAATTTGCATGCGGCGCATAATGAAACAATAAATCAAATAAGGAGGGCTCCCTATTGGAGAGCAGAAATTGTCGATAAAAAGGGACAAATTGGTGGAGATTGGTGGAAATACTTTCAGAAATGAAGCTGGTAAATTGCACCTTTAACTCGAAACTTGATGACTATAACAGCTCCGTACTGAATTCAGATCCTCTATGCAAAGTTTATACTTCTTCGCACATCTTAATCAATGTCAGATGAAAGCGCACATAGTCACACACAGACTCGGCAGCATTTGTGGACTCAGCAATTATCTAATAGTCCAGAAGGAAGCAGGGCCCTTAAGGTATCTATCTTTAAACAGAGGAAAACAGTGTTTTCCATCAGAGAAAGCAGCAGCCGCAGCACGAGGGGGAGCAGCTACTGATTGTATACACAAGCGGTGTGGCTGATAAGATAAAGCCTGACATACCAATCTAGCGCCTGGCTTTCTCTGTGCAGCCCCTTTCCATAAGCAGGCGAAGGAGAGGTCAACGCGGCCGAGTGAGGACGGACTGGACGCTTTGTAACAGCGGTGGTGAGTGAGATGATCTCAATCTCAATTCGTGAGGCTTAAACTACTGAACTCAAAGAAATAACAGGGACACATGTTTGGTTGATATAGGTTCGGAATCTATAAAATGTTTTGATTTTATATGTTGAATCAGGGCAAACTTAACCAATTTTGATGGAAGCAGTATTTTCAAGTAAACATATGCTTGCTTGTGCAGGCACTCAAATGCTACGGCCTTCAATCCACCATAATTACTGGACATTGGAAAATAATAATGACCGGGCTGTCATGAAAGCAATCAAACAGTTATATGCAGTCCTGCCTTTGATACAAGAAGATTACATGCAGGAGGGAAGAAATAGCCATTACCTTAATTGGAATAAATAACATATTATGTCTGAAGAAAGACAAGGTAAATTAGTGCCTGAGAGTTCCATTTTATGATTTAAATAGCACCATAGATGCTATTTCTTTCATTCCATTCATAAATGTTTCTCCTCAGCTTTAGGAAATTCGGCACAATATCCATTTGAAGACCTACGTCCAAACAATTAAATGACCCCATACTCACACAGAGGCCTGAACTCTGTATATTCAGCAGCACCTTGTACACAAACAATTGTTTTACTTTAAGATCACAGCTGAGCTAAGTTTGACACGGAGAAAACCACATAAATACTGCACATTTGCCACCTTATAGCCAACATGTTTTGGTAAGGAAACGGTCTTTTGTTATTGATGATTAAGCATGATGAGGGATGGAAACGCCTCCAGAGACATAAAACAGCAGAGGCAGAGGTAAAGTGAGAGGCTGAACAAAGAGAAAACCAAGCAGAAAAGGGTTATAGAAAACGCAGGATGGGACATTATGGCAGGAGAAATGTGGCTGACGAGTGACCTTTCTGGCACGTCAAGCCAGAACAATGGTCCATTATGTGCTATTGTATCCAATGCGTAATAATCTTCCCCTTAGCGAGGCCACTGACACAACTGATAGGCCGCAGTGAGAGGCAGGAAGTACACCATGGGAGAAGGTCCCCTCGGATAAAATGGACGCATTAAGTGCTTTTGAACTGATAACACGTATATCTGGAAATGTTCTACGATTTGGCGACAAGTAGCTTGAGCCCAATCTGCAGCTGCTATGTTCCTCAAGGGGAACGCTGCATAATTTCAATAATTCATGGGAAGTAGGAAGTGGGGGGAGACCAGAAGGAACTGCTGAACATGAAATATTATTTACATCGTCTTGTTCTCAATAAAGCCTCGTTTAGTTACGGCATTAAAGGGAAGGATGTAAAGGGAATATTGGATGTTATTACTTTTTCAAACTTTTGCATTTTGTTGTTGGTAGTTTTCTCTCCGAAACAACACAGCTTTAATTAATATGTATTATACGCTCTGAATGTGGAAGATGGAATTACCCAAAAGATGCTGCAGCACTGGTACATGGGGCAGACTTCAGAGCTCTGCATCTTCAAAATAAGAGCCGCAGAGTACATACTATCTGCATTTAGGTGGCCCATTTGCAATATTATTTATGGGTAAATAATATGTTTAATAATAATAAATAA
>OMNV01010860.1:65896-84785 GCA_900303265.1 Brotula barbata | reverse complement strand
ACCTCTCGTTTGGCGAGGAGGACGTTAGGGACGATGTGGGGGAGACAGCGGCCCAACATCAACATCACGCTCTCCTCGCTGTCTGCTATTCGAGACACCTGGAAAGAAACGGGACATCGAACGTAAACACGAGTAAATGCATACAAACGTACTTCAACGTGTGTCCTTGTAAAATCGAGTGCATGCGTGTGCGTGCGTGCGTGCGTGCGTGCGCGCTGACCTCAGCTCCCAGGCGGCTGTCGGAACACATTCGGCAGAAGGACAGCAGGGCCTGCTGGAAGGCTGGGGATAACTTCCTGGCACGCCACAAACGACAAGGGACCAAAAACAGTTACTGTGGTCCGCACCACTTAATCTGTGCTGCGAACACAAGAAAAATGGAGATTTCCCTGACCGCTGAATGATTGAGGCCGGGTACGGGACGACCAGAGAGCCTAGTGCTGCCACTCTCCCATGTCATCTCTACATTTCAGCGGCGAGTCCTATTGTGGTCGTGCGGTCTACAGTCTACGTTACAGTCTAGGAGGAAAAAAAGTCTCAAAAGACACCGCTGTAAAAAGAGAATTATAGAGGCTCCGACTCGCAGCCATGATTTTTGGAGAGGTACGTGACTGTGATATAAGGATGACCGGTGCAAGAAACGGAGAGAGAAGGAGGATGATGATGATGATGATGATGATGATGATGACGACGATTAGTCTCCCGTACGGACGCCGCTATGAACATATCACAGCTGGATGGGCTGACGATCTAGGACACTGATACGTAACCACTCGTCAAAAGTTAAAAGTCCACTCAAACTGAACTAATGCCTCATCGGATCCTCGCTGCCATATTCACACACACAGAGTTGTCTCTTATCTGCTGCGCGTCTGTACGAGGGCTTCGTAGACTGACAAATGCCGCCATCTTGTGGTCAAACGCGATACTGCGTGCCACGTTCCTTTTTTTTTTTTTTTTCCCCTCGCTCTCTCGACCAAAATGGAACGCACGAACTCAGTGATGACCCACATCTTCCCACTCGTGCTGCAGTACACACCTGTTAGGCTGGTCAAACTGGACAGGAGGCCTGCTCTTCAGCTTGTTGTGGGGCTGAGGGTGGGGCTGCGATGAGTTCTGCGTGGAGGGGGAATTGGGGTCGCTCTCGGGCTCCGAAGCCCCTCGAATGTCCAGGTACTGGCCATTGTCTGTTGGGGGCTGAGGAGAGAACTGCATTTAGATCAGATTACGTAATCGAACGTAGCAACGTTTTCTACCGGGCCCCGACATACCACAGCGAGAGGGAGAGCGGCAACGTTGTTGGTCTTGGGGCAGGAGGGGTTTGACGAAGCCTCGGGGCCCAGGTCGAGAGTGGCTGGCGGCGGGGACGACACCGTCCTCTTCAGTGTCTGGATCTCACTGCGAGGGCGGAAAGAAGGCAGCCTGTCACAAAACACTTTGCGGATGATGACAAAATGACTCAAATTAATACAGGAAAACACGCTGGCATCGTCCTAACGACTGAAATGAATGTTGGTGGACGGTGGTGTGATAACATATATATGTGAACATAACCACAGACCTCTGTAGTTTCTTGATCTGCTCTGCTAGGCTCTGCTTTTCATTGTTGAGCAGGCTGATCTGGTACTCCAACTCCTGGACCACCTCTGTCTGTTGCTGCAAAGGGGAGACAACCGTCATTGTGGTACCGCAGACCGTCTCCGCTACCAAACAATTCACACTCATAATTTTCTGTCAATCCCTGAAATGCACAGAATTTGAAAAAGGAGGCAAAAAAGTAGGTAAGTGCAATTTTGAGCATCGTGAGAAAGAAAACGTTAAACAAATGGAAACTTAATGTGTTTCCATACTGAATTTCGTGGTAATCCATCTAATGATCGTCCGTATGACTCGGGGGCATCTTCATGGATTGACAGACGAACCGATAACCTGGCGGTGCCACTCTGACAGAACGCTCCACAATATTACATTGCTCCTAGAGCCAGGTTCTGTTCAAGGTTTCTTCCCTTTAAAAGGGGAGTTTTTCCTTGCCGCTGTCGCCAAGTGCTTGCTCATGGGGGAATGTTGGGTCTCTATATATTGAACTGCTTTGCCTGTAAAGTGCCATGAGATAACTTTTGTTGTGATTTGGCACTATATAAATAAAATTGAATTGAATTATATTAAGACTTTTGTATGAAGATTTAGATTCTGTTAGATTCTTGGCCTTTTTGTGACGGGCATCTTTAGCAGCATCAGCGTGGGACCTTCCTGCGTTTTGTGCGTGCGTTTGGCCGTTTGAGGACGAGCCGGTCAACGATTTTGCAGAAAAACGGGGCACTCAACGCGCGCACGCACCTGCTGTAACAGGTCAGGCTTCTTTGGGGGATCGTGGGAGATGCAGTTCCCCGGGAGGTCGCCTAAATCCACACCCACCGCCACGTCGACCGTGTCCCGAGGCGAAGGCAGGGCGGAACTGCAGGTTCGGTAGAGTTGCAACAGGTCCGGGGGCTTCGGGATGTTGAGGCCAACGTCGTCCCACAACTCAAAGTCCTGGAATCGCAGAAATGACCGATAACTAAAAACATCGGATCGTTGGGACCGACAATATTCGGCAAATGTAACGTCTGTTGGTCTGTCGGGGAAGCGGTGGCCTTAAAAAAGCTTTACCTGGTCATCATTTTCATCAGAGAAGGTAATGGAGGAGAGTTTGTATTCATTCTTTAATAAATATTCATTTACGAGGAAGTTCAGGGCTCTTTTCTCCAGAGGCCTGATGGGCTCCTAAAGCACAGAGGAGAGGGAGGCAAAGCGTCAGAGCTTTATTTCGCAAACGACATCGACAAATGTTTGCATTTTCAACCCCTGTCGATCCCCCACCTGAATCTCAGGACTTGACTTGCAGTTTTTTCTCTCTTGAAACGGCACCTCACTCTCTGAGAAAGTAAATAAAAAGCTGAGTTGAGATTGAAAAGATGTTGATCGTCTTTAATGCAGAGGAATTCTCTCAAAAAAAGAGAAAGCTGTAACCAAAAGAGGGTTCAGGTGGAGAAGAAGTCAAAAGTACGCCACACCTGCTGCCTGAGTCAAGTTGGCGCGCAGAGCCTGAATGGTCTCCTTTGCTTTCCGTAGCTCAAACTCCAGCACTGGACAGGAAGTGACAACACACACACAGGAAGTGCATCCAACAAAAGACAGGGAACAAACAAATAAAAACAAAGATGGCCATGAAAAAAACAAAAACAAAAAAAAAACACAAACCACACAAAAGATTACAAGAGTCATAAAACAAAACAACAAAAACAAGGCATGCAAATCATGGACCTAAGGAACACATGCAGCAGAGGATCATGGGAAAGCCAGCAGAATGACAAGTGTATGGGTTGCTTTGAGATTAATCGGAATAGTAGGTTTTCCTGCCCTCATTTTCCTCGGATGAACGGCGCTGACTTATTCAAAAATGGGAGTCAAAAGTTACGTAACTTCCTTCGCTTTGTTCACTGACTTGATAAACTAGGAGCTGTCTGACAGAGGATTTTCAGGGCAAATCCCTTCATACCAAACAGAATCATTACATTTTTTGGGTTTCAAGCCACTCTTGTTTTGACTTAACCATCCATCCATCCATCCATCCATCCATTATCTAAACCGCTTATCCGTGACTATCGTAGCATAAACAACGTTGGACACTGTTAGACTGCTGTTGAGACAAGAAACAAAGGCAGAGACTGGTTAAAAAGCTCGAGACTTTCGCGTTTGCTTACGTTCCGGAACATCCTCGGTAACAACGGAAGCAAGCCATTTCTCAACTCTTTTGCAGGTAAAAGAGGTAGCATAGATACGAAAATTTGTCTGCACATAAACTTAGGATGGAGAAAGAAAAAAAAAAAACAACACACAAGATTTTTGACACGCTAGATAATAAACACACGCAAAAAAAGTAAGAAGCGATGGAGCAGGTCAAATATGTTGCATGGCGGTGCACTGATAATCTGCCATCTCGTCCCAAAATTTGTCTTTCCACGTCTGCGAATGGGTTTCGGCGGGTGAGAGTTTGATATTATCAACCTGCCCAGAGTGGAAAGTCTGACAAACGGCTCACCTCTCATCACTGAAATCTTAAAGCAGAAATGCTACATTGGAGGCTACTTTCAACAAGTTCCTCACGGGCAATTTGATATTTTCATCCACGGCGAGGACTTGAGAATAGTCTGTTTGTAGAAAAGCAAATGTAAACCATGTGTTAAGAGGGACTCTCTGACCTCTCCAGCAGATCAAGAGTGCACGACATGCAAGCGCAACAAAATGGAAAACCAATAACGGGCAGAGGGAAGGGGAAAAACAAAAAGAAAAAGAAAGAAAAAGAAAGCAAAAAAAAGCTAGTCTGGATGGAGTGACTTGTCCAGTATTTGTTCACTGGGGTTTGATCAACGTCAGGAGAAAGCCAGAAAACCCAGAGTCAGACAGCTGGGGGCAGGCATCTTGGCAAGAAGAACAGGTGGGGAGGTGGAAGTGGATGGTGGGTGAAGAAGAGGAGGAGGAGGAGGAGGAGAAAGAAGAGGTGCCAGATTGGGAAAAGTGGGGAGTGTGTGAAAAACAGTCACTTGAAAAGATGCACAATGTGTAATTGGGAGCACAGAACCAACATCTCTCTGCTGCATGGTCTCCACGCCGCCCTTACCAAACAGTAACGGTCGTTCTCTCATCAAATGATAAACATGAGCACACGATTATTCCGCTGCCTGCGATTCTGCTGTCAGTAACATCAACCGAGAGAACAATGGTGTCATTTTCTCATGTTTAGCAGTCATGCACAGTTTTTCTTGACAACAAGTCAAAACAATCATATTCTCAGCGTATTCCACCTCCTGTGTTCGAGCACTCAGTAAACACCGAGCAGAGATCCGTGCTAACGTTGTGGTTTGGGGTCTTTAATTTTCCGGCCGCGATCCTACAACACTGAAGCGCGGTCTGCAAATGGACTAAAAACAAATTTGCGTGGTTATTCTATCTTAGTCGACGAGGAAAGAAAAAAGCGATCGCACATCTGAAATGAGAAGGCCGAACAGCTGCTCCTAAAACCAGTGGTGTGCAGTTAATGAGGTGCCATCAGTAGCTCACCAAATGGGATGCTTAAACCGTTAATGCATCCAGCCGAGGCTGCATCACGGTGCGGAAACTCGCAGGGGGAAGGAAGGAAGGAAGGAAGGATGCTCAGACAAGTCCTGCACCAAAAATACCACGAGCTGACTCGACCGTGCGACAGCTTCCGGGAGGTGACGAGAACACCTCCGTCGAGTTTACGGAAGACGTGTTGGAGACTGAACGCAATGACAAAAGAACACAGCGTGCGTGTGCTGTCAGTACACTCTATTTCTGCCCGGCTGGGTGAGAGGGTCTAGCCGACTGTCACCATAACGCAAATAAGGATCGTGCCTGAGGATCGTCTTGACGTTAGAATAACAACACGTTCCGGCGTTTTGGCCTGGATTAAAGGAAGGCAGCGTTGGACACCGTTTTCCTCCGTTGTTATACCAGGAAACCGATAACAACAGATGTGACCCCATTATGTTTGAGAGTGCCCGTTCGCCACGACGGTGAGCCGGCACGCTTGACAATACTGGGGCTCTGTCACATACGCACGCCCACAGATAGAATGCAGCCATTATTGTTGCTCTCTTCTTTTATGCCCGATGCTCCCATTCTGCACACCATTCCCGGCTTCCATCCATCTTCCATTTCCCCGAAGATTGCTCTCTCTGTTTGCACCCTCGCGGGTCCAGTTCATCTTACCTGCCACCCGCTCGTCCGACTCTCGATTGCCATCATCTGAGTAACGGGCAAAGTCCAGAGAGTCCAACGTGCTGATGCTGCCTGCTCGATCTGAACAAAGATAAAGAGAGACAGCAATGAGCTTAGTGTACGAGGCCAAACAGTTAGGTGAGTTCATTGTGGAGGCCAGACAGTTAGGTGAGTTCATTGTGAAGCAACACACACAAACACACACACACACACACAAAGGGTATTTGATGCTGGAGATACGAGGGGATTTGGGGTCACGATCAGGCTGAAAACTGGAGAAAATTCTGCTAAAACCTAAGCCATAATTACATGAAAAGGTTTTGTACTGCACCAGAGTAAATAACGCATTTCCACGCAGCCAGTGCGCAATCTTCCAACTGAGTGGAGGAGTGCCTCAAATATGCTCCACGTTCAGTCAAACGGCAGATAAAGCTGAGGCATACACGGGCATACTCCCATTTCACTGCGTAAGTCTTCCTTGATAGCTCGCCCGATGGTTTTAGTTTTCCCACAGCGCTACACAAGTGAGGGATTGGCCTATTTGTTCTCCGATACCAAGATACAGCAGAAGGTCAAAAGCAGCGTAGCATGTAGAGGGCCTTCAAAAACAGGACTTTGTTTACCTCACGGAGCCAAAAGATCAGACGCTTAGTCTGCCTTTATTTTCAGACTCTACTGCATTCCTCTGGGTGTACAGAAAAAGTGAAGAAAGTCAACTCTTATTTTCATCGCAGGCTGATAAATGATCGGCGATTACTGGCGCACGTATTTGATTACGGCACGCACAGTGAACGTGGTTTGAAAATGGTTGACAAACTATTTCTGCTACATATAAAAGCAGGCCAACTTACAAAGCGTACACACTCGGTCCTACGAGACCACAGCGATGGTGTTAATTAGCTTCTTTACGTGCTCGTCGCGTCAACGCTGTTCTCCTGGGGAGAACGATAACGACTGGCTTCATTTCCCGTATTAGGTAAGTATTAGGATGTTTTCTGTGAGGGGCTGCGAAACCTTTGTCGAATGATAGGATATTATGCATTTGTAATTAGGAGTGTGCAGAGAGAACATTTGCAGCGCCACAGGGTTTGGGTTGATGTGCGTTTCCGATTCACGGGACGCATACTTCATCCCGGCTGACCTTTTCGTTTTTTGCCCGTGGCAGGTATTGTCTGGGCTGCGATAAGGCGGACGCTTCGGAAGGCCATCTCTCTAATGTGGTCCTGCCGGCCAGTTTGTACGACACACACACAGACGAGCCCTGTGTACGCTTCCCTCTGTGTGCATTCTGTACGCAACCTCTTGGAGTATCTACGAGCGAGCTTTTATTTGTCTGCCGAAAGAATGATGTCTCGTCCCTTCTACCTTATGACAAAAATCTGCGGCAAGAATAAATTGGATGCTATTAAGAGCTTTTTAGGGGGAAAGAGGAGCGAAAACAAACACGGCAAATGATCTGTTTCTAAGAGTGCCTATAGAGTGAGATAAACTGCAGACAGAAAAGTGCAAGAGGACAAAAAGATACAAATGTGAGCTCAGCTGATACAAAGGAGGCAGCAGAGAGAGGATGGATGGTCATTATCAGCAGGCGGCCAACTAGATTTTATCAAATGTGAGCATTGTTGGATCCATTCCATCTCAAATTGCTGTAGATGACTTGGCAAGACTGTCGGGCACTCAAATATTTGCGTTTAGACATAAAGTGTTTACTTGTTGTCTCGACGGCACTCTACTGCTGCTGGTAATCACACACGCACACACAATCCCCCAGATAGGTAAAAGGTTGGGGTGAAAAAACAATGAATGAAATACAAAATGAGAAGACAGACTGCAGACAGGTTGGGTTCATCTCTGAAGGATCACCTGAGGATGCAGACAATTTTAGCGGAACGATAACTGACCCGGATTATCGCAAAACTTAGCGATACTCGTGTGTATCAAACATACCAATCTCATATTTCACATTACATCTGAAGAGACAAACCACAAACTTCCCGCATGTGACACCTCACTGTCAAACCTCTCCACGGCAATTTAAATGCCTTCTATGCTTTTGTACGAGCTACAAGAGGGTACATTCATGCCTCTAAGTGGTTCGGCTCACAAATTAGCAAGATGGTGACAGAAGACTTGATGTGCCACGTGACTAGGAGCACCAGCTGCAGATTCAGAGGGGCTCAATGTACAACACGGCCAACACAAATCAACCGCTGACGGGTAATAATCACTGATCAATGGGATTGACACTCACCGGGTGTTCACCTGACGTAGGAAACTTTCACATTGACCGAACCAGGTTTAATTTGATGGAGACCTTTAGCCAAAGTAGCAGACAAAGCTGTCAGTTCGCGTGTTGCTACACGAGTAGCGGTGGGTCTGCTACAGTACGCAAATACTTTGTATCACTGTTATAATGCAACAGGGGAATCTCGTCCCTCTCACGTGAGGTGAAGAACATTCTTGTGATCACATGAGAGCTCGCCTATCAGCACGTGCCGGGAGGCCAAATGATAGGGCCCGGAGCCGTGTTCTTCGTCAAAGACTCCCGTCGGCCACTTCTTTTTCTTTGCGAGACATGCCAAATTAACTTTTCAAGTATCGTTGGAATTTTTAAATATTTTGAACTTAACGTCACGTTAAAATGTAATGAGGATGAGATTATTGTTTTTCTGTGACAGTCAAGCAATTTTTCCAGATTGGAGCTGACAGGTTCTGTCAAACAATCCTGCATAGCTGTCGTAAAATATCTTTTCTTTGAAATCATTAGGGAATTTCTACGATATTAACCACCGCTGTCATCTGAATGAAGACTACCACGACACACGACCGCGTTGTTTTCCATTGCTGTTGTGAAATATAGGTAGGATGTCAGCCTGCCCAGCCAGATGCGGTTCACAGAATGGGTGTTACATGCTGGCAGACAATGGATGCAGCGGATCTGACAGACTGGCATCTGCTATATGCTAATATTAGCTTTAGGCCATTTGCCAAACTCCACCCAGAAGACTATAGAACCATCTCCTGAGACATCCAATCATTCAGCGGTGCTGTAACCAAATAAAGAAAAATCAATTATTTGCAAAGTTGCTTTTAATTCATTTATTCAGCTGAAGAAAAGCCTATTTTTAAGCAGGACTACTACAGTGAAGACGCCGCACAAAAATGATCACGCTTTGGCTGCAAATGGTCCAATTTGACGCAATTTGAATTAAATTACCAGCGTCCACCGTGACCCACGTGAACCGACATTACATTTGTTCATTTGAAACACTCGTTTCATTAAGGAATGCCGACTAAATACAAAGTGCATTGACTGGAAATCTGTTTAATAATAGAAACCGAGTAAGTGAAACAAGAATCACCCTGTCTGGATGTAGTGTATACTGGAATTATCATCATCTATTTAGTGAAAGTAAATTTAGACAGACAAGAAACCTGTTTGTTTGTTTGTTTGTATTTACCTAAAGCCACTGACCAAAAAATTTAACTTCAAGTCAACTGAGTTCAGACTTGCTCTGAGAGATTGTTTGAAAGATACTGGGGTGTGTGTTACTATCTAAATAGATCACTGAAAGCCAGTCGCTAAAAGTAATTTTATACTTTGTCAACAGACACTGACGCTTCCTCACTACAGAAATCTGCAGGATGCCTCGCCTCCATGTTTTGGACGATTCTATGATTTTATAACACCTGTCAGAGTAACGTGGGGACACCGGAGATGGTCTGCTGCATAGACCTTTAAGGACACACATCCCTAGCTTTGAGTTAAGGCTTATGGTAACACTACTCCTCCTGTGCTCCAACGGGGCTAACGTGTGGCTTCGGCTGTCACTGCGACCATTTGCATACCGAGTTTCTCTGGTACCGTGAGATCAGATCAGCAATCGGGTTACTCGGCGCAGCAGGTTGATGGAGGAAGTAGAGAATAAAAAGAGCAAACAAAATCAGTGTGGCAATGAATTGGGCGCTGCTCTTTCGTGAGAGTGTGGGTTCGGGGCTGGGTGACGTGAAAATTCCCAGCTACAGAGTCCCTAAGCAAAGCACTTGAGCCCAGTATCGTCTTTGTTCTTGCTGTATCGAAACCCGACCACTGACCTCACCGTCGCTTTAGGGGAAGGGAAATATGTTCAGTCTGACAATTACAGCGATGGAGGGATAAAACACCTTGACAAAACGAAACACGATAAAGTGCTGTAGCCTAATCAAATGTCCGCGATACTCTCGTCTGCATGTCAGGCAACACAACTGACGAACAAACCCCGTTTGTTGGCCGAGGGCCCCAAACCCTACGAGCAGGTGTTGCGGGCGGATATCTCGTGATCGGTTGACATTCGAATTCCGTGGTTTAAGCTAACGCTGACAAGCTAACAGGGTAACTTTATCGACGAAATGATTAACGGCGGGGCGAGCCGTTTGACCGGTAGCGTGTACTCACTTAATGGTCCACCAGGTCCCAGTACCTGGTCTTTGGAAGCGGGCGGAGTACCGCTCTGGCGCTCGAAGTTGCCCGGGTTGGAGAAATAGTCCCTCAGTCTCGGAAGCTCTCTGCCTGTTTCCAATAGTTCGGTGTGAAACTCCAGGGCCGTGAGAATGTACTGGTCCCGCAACAGCTGAGCGGCAATGACATCCACTGACACCCGTGTCTCCGCGTTGCCTGCCATAGCGGGGGTAGCCGCAGCCGACACCGAGATACCCTCACCGCTAGGGCTCGTCCGGTTGCTAGACAGCAGGAGCGTCGGAGGCTCGGCGTCGGCAGGCGGGGAGAAAGGGTTGCCTGGCGGCCCTGGCGCTCCGTCACTGGGGCTTCTCTCTGTGCCAACAGTTTCATTCGGGCGCCGTTCAGCCTCTTCTTCGGAATCACTCAAATTGAAGGGGTTGACGTTAGCCGCCGCCATTTTTTCACCATATATTTTTAGCAACCTAAGCTAAGCAAATGAAGCCCCCTTTTCCTGGATGGAAACTAGCCTAGCTCGGGTTGGATGGTCGCTTTGACAAGGGGAAAAAATGCCAACGCGTGATTGGTCAATGTTGAGGGACGTTATCCTAAAGCCCGCCCTTTTACGGAATATCCGAATATGATTGGATACTGCCGAAACAACAGGAAAACAGGGCAGGGTAGATTGACCAGCTGATAGCCTACGTTAGCTAACGTACGTCGGAAAAAACACGTTTTAAATTCGTGTGAATTGTAACAGTGCATTCATCTGTTAAGGAAACGTCGACAAAACAACCGCTTAATTGACAGACTTTTCCAGACGGCGCTATTTTAAAAGAAACTAGTTCGGAAAGAAAATCCCGAACTACATTACCCACAATTCAGTAGTCCACAACGTCAAATTAGTATGCTGAAGCGGACGCAATACAACACGTGCGCTTTCAGGCGCAAATGATAATATTTCTGCCTTGCCGGCGCATAGTATCGATCACTAGGTGAACATGACCCAGGAGTTTGAACATTTGCTCGTAAAACCCATTGTGTACACAGGTTTTGTGAAACTACGCCCTGATATCCTGGCTATGTTTGCCAAAGGTGTACGTGCACGCGCGTGCACACACACACACACACACACACACTTTATAGGCAAACAGTTTAATTTCTTAGTGTTTGCCATTCAGGTGAGGACCATGCACGCAGACCAGAACACTGATTCAGCTGGGGAAGTATGAGGATGCTGCAGAGGCCCATCTTTAACCTGCTATGTCAAGTAAATGAACCACTGTCTAAATAATTTAAAGCAAAGTTGAAATTGGCTCTTGAAACTGTTTTTGTGAACTGCGAATTGGAGTCCAACTGACTTGAACAGTCACATAATATTGCAGAGAGCCAATATAGTCTAGTTAAACTATAAACTCTATACTGGATGGATAGATAGTTTATTAATCCTGAAGGGAATTCTAGTCCTCCAGTAGCTGATAACAACCTCATTAAAACACCAACAACAATAACAAAGACAACAATGTGAGTCGTGTTAGGATTTAACCGGTCTCTTTCCTCTCAAAGCTTTTATTTTGGTTGCCATACCAGCACTTCCTTTCCTCCATTTCCTCATCTGTTTATAATCCTTCTAATCCTTTCTCCTCTTTGCTTTTTCCAAACCTTCAGGCTATTTGCTTAAACTAACCAAATTGTATCCACTCCATTACCTTGATTTCTTTGAATTCCCAGCCCTCTTTTCCCTGTTTCCCTCTTCTCAGATATCTCTGTGCCAGTCTCTGATATCCCACGCCCTGGACGGCCTTGTCTACTACCACACCTACGACAGGTTCTTCCTGGGTTGCCGTGCGGTGCTGGGATTTGTGGGTGCAACGTCACTTGTTGTTCTAGTTATTCTGAAGATGCATAAAGGTCTGAGCAGACCTTCCAGTCTCACCAAACAGGTCAGGTCTAATAAACGACAGCCCTTTCCATCTAGATTCCGTTGGGGCCATAAAGTTGTGAAAACACGAGCAATTGGCTGAGTTAAATTGTGTTGTAACGTTCCTGTGTTGTGTCAGCCTCCCAGCCGTACACTGTCGATGCCGTGTATGTGTTTGAGGGTGGTGATCACAGTGTTACCGAGGAATCTTGTCACTTACTACGTTTACTGCCTGCTGCCTGTTCCTGTGCGGTAGTCTGTCCTCAGCGAGCTAGTATCACGGAAAAAAGGAAAATGCACCCATAACAACACTGTTGAAGCACAAACACTCTGCTCCCAACATTCAATTAATAAAGCTCTTTTTCAGTTGATATCATTTGTCTGATTCACTCATTTGGGTCCAGCAGTGGTGTTAATTAAATTCTTTGAAGTGCAGTTGTTTCTATTCATGTATTTTGTCTCTGATGTATGAATGGATCAATAGCCACTGATATTTTTATTTTCTCCTTTGATGGCAACAAAGAATGACATGCTCAATGTTCGTTTAAGGTCTGGAGCTCAGATAGATGCGATTGCCTCGGCTCCTTCTCTACCACCGTGAAAATGTTTGGGCTACTTTTTGCTGGTAATATTTGCGACTGGGCCACTGGTAGGTTTGTTTTAATAAGAAGAGCTTTACGTCACTGAAACAGTAAAAGCGCAGCACTAATAATGCTGATCTCCACATACCCGCCACCAATCAGAGGCGGATAATAATTTGGTTTTGCTGCCCCCAGGTGGTGAGTTTCTTCTATGACACAATACCACTTAAAAATTGTAGGGCATTTCATAATAATGGGCATCGTTTCAAATGTACGTGTGCGCAAAATGTTCGGAATGTTTTTTTGAGCAAAATTAATCAAACGATGACCCATTGAATAGATACTATTTGGGCCGCTTTGAATGGGAAAGAATTCTAACGTGTGATTGGTCAAGATTGAGGGACGTTCGCTCAAAGCCCGCTCCACTATTGGAATATTACGATATGATTGGATACTGGTGAGACAACAAGGAAACAAGGAAGCGCAGTTTTGACAGCCGAATAGCCTGTTAACAATAAACATTTTAAACCCATTATTATTGAAACAATTTATTATTATTATTCTTAAAATATTTATTGAACCACGCTTGCAGAGAGGTCATTTTTTAAAGAAACCGGCGATGACTTGAATGCCAAAACTACAATACCCACATTTCAGTAACGTCACAACAACGCAAGCACAACAAGGAAGTGAATTCCACGGTGCCATGGATAGAGTGCCTGCATTTCTCTCGCTAATCTTCTTAGAAAGAGGGACGCAGGGTTTGGTGAACGCACTCGTGTTAAGATGACCCATATACCACATAGCTTAACAAAGTCCAAATTTAACGGGTATATTTAAGACACAATAGGCTGCGAAGACAAAAGCATCTACCTGACACTGGTGAGTGACATGGAAGTACTCTCATTCATTCAAAAGTGACAACGTGACGCTGGCTAAAGACAAGACTTTCTTGCTTGACTTAAAGACGCGATTACTTACGTGGCGCTAAAATACGCAGACAGTATGAATAAACTGCAGGTGAAAACTCGCTACCATTACTGTAAACTAAAGATTTCTGCATAATAGCCAATGACATATGGTCACAGGATTATCCCTGACCTTCGTCATTCTTAATGGCCATTGACTGGACCCATGTGGAGTTTTTTTTATGCTGCTCTCAGTTTTAGTCTCTGAAATGCAAACGTTCGACTTCTTGTTAACTGACTTATCTCTCCAATGAAATGTACCTTCTTCTGTTTCTCAACCCCCCCCCCTCCCGTGACACTGCAGGGAATTTAGATCCCAGGTAATTCTGACTCTCATTGCTCCAAATGAGGACAATTACCTTCTTCCTGATTGGACTGCTAGTCCACGTGGTCTTCTTCATCTCCATCTTTGACATCTACTTCACGTCACCCCTGGTCCATGGCATGACACCGCAGGTCACCCCATTGGCACCCCCTGCCTCCAGACTGGTATTGGTGGTGGGCGACGGCCTCAGAGCAGACAGCCTCTTCGCTCCCCATCCGAATGGCTCATCAAGGGCCCCCTACCTGAGGTTAGAGATGATTTTTGTCGTATGTTTTTGTTCATGCTGTGTTGGTAAATAATGAGTAAGTAAGTCAGTGTTGCAACTTATTGCTGTGCGCATTCCTTTGTGTCTCTCCTATCAGGAGTGTGATGGAGGAGAAGGGTACCTGGGGCGTGTCACACACACGAGTACCGACAGAGTCCCGGCCTGGTCATGTTGCTCTCATTGCTGGTTTCTACGAGGACGTCAGCGCTATTGCTAAAGGTGGGTACCAGTGCGCGTTGACTGAGTTTGTAGGTTGATGAATCCATCCTGGAAAAGGCTACGCTGTAAATTTACACAAGGTTATAGTGTTAGACAAACTGTGTATTTGTATTGATTGTATATTTGTGTGTTTTGGACTTTAAATAACTTGTAACCGGTGTATCTGTGTTCAGGCTGGAAGGAGAACCCTGTAGAATTTGACTCGGTGTTTAATGAGAGCAGACGCACCTGGTGCTGGGGCAGCCCTGACATCCTACCCATGTTTGCCAAAGGTACTCACACACAAACACACACACACACAGACAATGTAAATGAATATAAAAACGAGGGGTTGTGCCAACATTTAGTCACAATTACAATCGATGTAGAAAATGAAATCAAACAAAAACTTGATGTTATATGACTGTTTTTATTCCACATTTCTGCTCAGGTATTTTAATAATGTAAGAATTTTTTTTTTTCACTGCAGGTGCCAGCGGGGACCACGTACACACCTTCACCTATCCAGCAGAGGAGGAGGACTTTGCCTCCACTGACGCCTCCAGACTGGACAGCTGGGTGTTCACTCAAGTCAAAGTATGGCATTGGATGATGTTGATGATAAAGATAAATGTTACGACGTAGGAAAATGTTATTGTTTTAGGATGAGATCGATGACATATATCATCTGATTGAAGAGGACTACCGTAGTACTACTTCTAGATTTAACAGGAACAACTGTATTCCTTTTTTTTCTCCTTTATCAGTCATTTTTTCAGGCAGCAAAGTC
Organism: Brotula barbata; assembly: GCA_900303265.1. Lineage (NCBI taxonomy): Eukaryota > Metazoa > Chordata > Actinopteri > Ophidiiformes > Ophidiidae > Brotula > Brotula barbata. The sequence goes on along the minus strand of OMNV01010860.1, from coordinate 69,521 downwards.
TAACTCCAGTCTGAGAGCCAGTCTACACGAGGATCAGAATGTGTTCTTCCTCCATCTGCTGGGCATCGACACGAATGGTCACGCTCACAGACCAATGTCACGGTGAGCAGTAGGACAATGTACTACGCATCTGACTACGCTGTCCTCACGATTTCATGTTGTTTCACCGGTTCCGGTACATTCAGCTGTAATCTAGATTTACAGAATTTCTTCAGTGTACAAACATGCGTCGGGTGACATATGAATTATACATTAAGTGTTACAGAGGTGATATCTTTTGAAAAAGCGACTGGAATCGCAATACTCATTAGTAAATTCTTTATATTTGTGTTTGTTTTTAGGGAATACCTGAACAATATTGGCTTGGTAGATTCTGGTGTAGCTGATCTCGTATCTATGGTTGAAGAATTCTTTGATTATGACGGCAGAACGGCCTACGTGTTCACCTCTGATCATGGGATGACCAATTGGGGTAAGAAAATATGTATTTGTATGCATTTTTTATGTACAGTCTGTTTATCAATATAGAGATCAGAACACTGGGCATTTCTGTGTATAAACCTTTCCATTTTTGCACGTTTGGGTTGTCTCTAGGTTCACACGGAGCAGGTCATCCATCTGAGACTCTGACCCCTTTGGTGGTGTGGGGAGCCGGGGTTCAAACTGCTCAGAGAGTCACTGGTGCCCAGCCGTACGACGATGGGTACCTACAAGGTACTAAGCTTTTGTTCTATTCTCAGTACTGTTTCAAGTATCTCTCAATGATCTATTTTACTTTTTTTTTTTTTTACTTAGGACCATTTTGTCCTGAATTAAAACATGCAAGTTGTGTTTACTGAGGCATTGAAGTACAGGGTTTATTGGCAAAATCCAATTTTAAAATCATTGTTGTGTCTATCAGATTGGAAATTGGAGCATCTCCGCAGGGTTGATGTCAGTCAGGTGAGAACCGTGGCCCAGCGCTTTATTTTGCTATACAGAGGAGCTTTTAGGTGGCAAACAAAAATGACCGTCATGTCTCAAAGAACAAGTCGTCAAAGAAACGGTTCTTTCCACTCTTTTTTGGTTTTCTACAGGCTGACATTGCTCCTCTCATGGCTTCTCTTATTGGAGTCCCCATTCCTGTGAACTCTGTTGTAAGTACAGTTTCAACTTGAAACAAAGGAAAGAATTAAACTTTGCTGAAACATTGTCCATTGTTAAGTGTGTTTTTTTTTGTCAATGACATTTTACCATTTATTTACGATTATATGCGGTTGCTCATTTCCTTAGGGTGTGTTACCTCTTCTCTACCTTAATAACAGCGACCAGTTCAAGGCAGAGAGCATATACAGTAATGCTGTTCAAATACTGGAGCAGTTCAAGGTGAGAACGTGCCATTGCTATAATTCACATGCTGATCATTTTACACAGGCAATGAGCTGTAAACATAAAAATAAAATTAAATCCTATAAATATGTAACCAGAAATATTTATTGATGTATTGGTTACTATTATTAACTGTTGTATTGACAGTAATTGATCTGGTACATTGTGTTGGTATTAATAGATAACTATTTATTCAGCTTCAAATTCATATCTTGGAATTTACGATTATAGCTATAATTATCAATTATAAAAGCCTAGCGCTACACATGTTGTGCAACGCTGAATTCAGTTCAATAAATTTATGATGACTCACCTACCTAGATGAAAATGACCCAGAAAAAGGAGACCACTTTGTCTTTCCGCTTCACTCCGTACCAGTAAGTATGTACAATAAAGTTTGCTAACAACTGAAACTTTTACATACCGTGATTATATCTACGTAGGTTTGAGTATCACAACAGTGCAGCAGGCACAACATTTCCTCATTTTTGGTTGTGTGGTTGACTTGCAACTTGAAATGCATCTTATCTATTCTGCATATTTGAAACAATTGAATTTAGCACACTCCGTGTCCTCATGTGTTTGTCCCAGAATGCTGACAGAGGCAAAACAAGCAGAGTTCATCCACCGGGCCAGAATACTGATTCAGCTGGGGAAGTATGAGGATGCTGTGCGTACATGTCAAACTCACTAAAGTCTTTTGTAAATTATATACTGTCTGAGTGAATTGACTTTAATGTACTAAGATGGAGTTAAAACCTCTAAAACCTATTTTTAAGTCTCTGACTGTCCCCCTTCTCTCCCTCTTCTCAGATATCTCTTTGCCAGTCTCTGATGACCCACGCCCTGGACGGCCTCGTCTACTACCACACCTACGACAGGTTCTTCCTGGGTTGCAGTGTGGTGCTGGGATTCGTAGGCTGGACGTCGCACGTTGTTCTAGTTATTCTGAAGATGCACACAAGTCTGAGCAGACCTCCCAGTCTCACCAAACAGGTCGGTCAGGTCTAATAAATGTCAGCCCTTTGTCTTTACAAATTCCTTTTACGCCATAAAGCTATTTAAACACGAGGTACTGGCTGAGTTAAACTGTATTGTAATGTTCCTGTGTTGTGTCAGCCTCCCAGCCGTACACTGTTGACGCTGTGTATGTGTGTGACAGTGGTGATCACTGTGTTCCTACTGATCCAAAGGAGTCCCATCACTTACTACATTTACTGCCTGCTACCTGTTCCTGTATGGTACTCTGTCCTCAAAGAGTGAGTATCACATAAATTGGAAAATACACACACATCCCAACAATAAGATGATTTTTGAAGCACACACATTCTGCTCCCACAATTCAATGAATAAAGCTCTTTTTCAGATGCTATAATTAACCTGATTCCCTCATTACCAGCAGTGGTGCTTACGAGACTCTTTGGAGTGCAGTTGTTTCCATTGACGTTTTTGTCTCTGATGTACAAATGGATGAATGGGTGGTCTGTGAGTGCTTTGATTTTTTTCCTTTGATTGCGGCAAAGAATAACGCAATTTATTTCCATTCAAGGTCTGGAACTCTGAAACATGTGATTGGCTCGGCTCCTTCTCTACCACTGTGGAAATGTTTGGGCTATTTTTTGCTGGTAATGTTTGGGATCGAGCTACTGGTAGGTTTATTTTAACGAGAAGTCCTTTACATCATTAAAAGCGCCGCACTAATAATGCTGCTCTCCTCATACTCACCGCCTATCAGAACTGATCACAACTTCCTTTTTCTGCCCCCAGGTGGTGAGTTTCTTCTATCGCGCCATGCTGACGGTAGGCCTGGCTGTTCTCTCTCTGTGGCCCATTCTGTCTGGGCTCTACAGCAGGGCCAAGGTAAGGCACACACACATCTCCTCAGTCTTCACTTTTGAATATGTTGACTTGTGCAGCTGGAGAGGTGATGGAAAACTAGATGGGGAAAATAGATAATTAGAATCAAAAAATCAAAAAGTCAAACTGGTTTGACTTTCATGAGCTGAAGTCATTCAAGAGTAGTTGTAATCACATGAACCCGTGTGTGTGTGTGTGTGTGTGTGTTATTCTTTGTGTGCCCGTATCTATGTCTGCTAAATCAAACCTGTATGAAAACTGTTGTTGCTCCACGTTCACGTTTGTTGTGTGTTGTCCTTTATTTGCTTTGATGGTAACGTCACATGATCACTCTTCTTTTTCTTTGTCTCCTTCTGACTTACTCTCTTGCATGCTGTCGTCGTCTCTGTGTGTTGCTGGT
>OMNV01010860.1:44395-60669 GCA_900303265.1 Brotula barbata | reverse complement strand
TTTCTACGACACACACGACTCATTTTCATCAAACCTGTACACAAAGCTATCATCTCAGACTAACAGAGTATAGCACGCACACACACGCAGAGAATTCACACACTGTGTAGTAAGAGCTATTGGGATGTAATACAGCCATCTTACGCTTACACGCTTGATCGTGGTGCCTAAAGACACTCAGTCGCCAGTTCTTTTATCAGGTATGTTTTTGTTTAGTTTTTTGTAAATTCTCTTATTTAGGATTTGTTTTCTCTAATTATGTATTTGTCATTGGTGGTAGCAATTAAACTCATTTTAATGCTGAAATATTTAATTTAACAAGAATTATATGGCAAATTTGTGTGGTCTTTTTTGTCACGTTTTGTCCCTAAACAGATTCTGCCAATCGCTTTACGGAGGTTACGTGCTTAAGTATGAATTACGTAGACTATCAGTAACATATGAAATTATTATGTAGGGTAGGGGGGTGGTATGTAGCTTTGGGGACGTTCCAGTTGTTTCAGGGGGAAAAGAAGGGATTGTGAATATCTTTTTATTTAAGAATGAATGTATTGTATTCACCAAACTGACCGAGGTTACTGTTTCAATTCTTTGGTGCAAGTATTAACCTCAGCAGCTCAACATGAATACTTTTTTGAAAGTAACAACTTAAAGACTGTAAAATAATGCCTCATCAGAGATATAAAGATTGTTTTTGGTCACAGCAGCAGTAGCTGTCATTTCTGCATTTGGCTGTTCTAATCTACTTCTATCACGAGGTCTCCCTCGGGACCTTTTTAGGGAAATTACGTACAAACTAGATCACTGGCTGAGTATTATTTGGCATTCACTTACCAGGTACCGAGTAGATTTGTAGTCAAGAACGGAATCGCAGAATGTTTAGTTCTGCACCAATATGTGAAAAACTACGGAATGAAAAGGTGCCGCTGTCCCTATAGCGTGACGTTCTTCTTTTTCCTAATTCTGCTATTTGCTGCAAGTGTGATGTACACACACAAATGTTCTTCATCATTGTTTTTCTTGTCTCTCTCTCTCCCATTCTCCCAGCCCCTATTTAAGATGGCTTCCACTGAAATCCAGTCCACGCCTCTCTTTCCCACCTCCGCGCCCCTAACCCAAAATCCAGCGGATAATGCTCGTTACCACACTGTCCTGCTGTCCATCTACTCGGTGGGTCTCCTCACCGCCACCATCAGCCTGAGTCTGATGGTACACATCATCCAGTCCACCACGAGATCCTTCACCTCCGTTGCCGTCCTCAACCTTATCTTCACCCACTTCCTCTTCATCTTCACTATGCCCTTCAGGATTTACTACTACGCTACCAACAGCTGGAGCCTGGGCCACGAGTGGTGTAAAATTGTCAGTTGCATGATCCACGTGCACATGTACATGTCCTTCATCTTTTACGTGATCATCCTCTTCACGCGGCAGTTGACGTTCTACCTCAAAACTGAGCAGCACATGTTCTTCCGGAGAATACACGCGCTAATCATCAGCGTTGTGGTGTGGACGGTGGTCCTGTTTACGGTCCCTCTTATCCTTCATTTTTCCTACGGCAAGCAAGTTGAGATTCTGAATAATAACAGTAGCACCAATGAAACTGACGCACACTGCTTTCACTTTGGTAACAACATCATTTACAGCACAAAGGTCTTCAACTACATAATAAGCACATTGATCATCGTAGTAGCCACTGTGCTGACTGTCCTCCAAGCCAATGTCCTTGTGGTTTTAAACAGGAAATATGGTGACAGGTGCATCTCACAGCAAGAGTACTGGGCCCAGTTGATGAGTCTGTGCTTTGCCCTCATTATGGTGGTTTGCTTCATCCCCTACCACATGTTCCGCCTGTATTACATCGAACATCTCGAACTGGAGCAAGTCAATGAGGTGTTGCTGAGTCTGAGCAGTCTGAATTGTTTGGACATGCTTACCTTTTTAGGAAAAGGGACCTGCTACACGTTCTACCGAAGAAAACCGAGACGCTGAGATGCACTTGACTTGTACTTGTCTGTAGTTTTACTTGACCTGTGACCTGTAAAAATAAGCAACATTCATTTTGACTCAATATAAACTCTGTTGGATCGCACTTTTGCTGTATTACGTATCACATTTTTTGGAGGCCTTTCTTAAAAACAAAGACGCTTTTAATCGTTCAAACTTATAGGAGTTCAGAAGTGTATGAACTGCTGCCATCTGCTGGTTTTTGCTGGTATAACACTGGGTCCCAGCTTGGAGTTTTTCATTTCAAATATGTGCTCGCTTCCAAATCCATGTGAGAAACATGTTTATAGATGACTAGAGCCATTTATATTTCACTGTATATGTCAACACTTGACTTCTGTGTACACAAACTCTAGTGTTAAAGCCCATGGCTGAGAGGAGAAATAAAGTTTGGTTTAGTTTGTTACTTTTTGACCATTATTTTGTGAAACATTACCTCAGACCCTTGGATGTCTTACCTTCTGCCCTCAGTTAGGTGGTGGTGGAGGCCCTGACTAACACACACAAGCACACACACCTGGTGATCCTTTTCCTTTTGGTTTTATGGCGCTGGGTTACTGTTTAACATCCCCACCCTACTTTGAGTTTGTTTAGTAAATCGATCTAATGACAGGGCTATGGCAGCGCCATCCAATGTGTTGCTCCTTGAATTATAGTCCCCACAGCTCTCTCTTACCTTCCCACCGAATGTTGTGGAACAAACTGACCATTTTCCCATTCTCGGAGTCACCTAGACTCGTGTCACGCTGAGGGCAGCTCGCTACTGGAGTACAAGGATTCACCTGGATAAATGCACATCCACGGCAGAAAGAGAAAAACAGGTAAGGTAAAAACTTTTGAATTAAATGCTAAATGTCTATGCTGGCTTTAAGAAATAACATAGAGGAAGATAACATTAGGTTTCGTAGTTCCTCAAGGAAGTTGAATGGCATGTTCTGTTCAATCACGTGGTTTAGAGTTATGGTGGAAATGTGGTGGCACCCCCATATGTGCACTGTAATACAGTATGTGGTTGTTTAAACCTGTACAGAGTTAAATGAGATAGTGTTCTCACCTATCTGTCTACAGACAACATTTTGTGGAAGCAGATAAGACTCGCTTTGTCACGCATGCAGTGCTATAAAGATCATGTGATAACCCATTTCAGATTCTGTACAAGGACTTAATCTGTAACAAGCAGTACTCCAGCGTAGGGCAACAGATCACGAGGCAGGAAGATTGTTGATAGTGGTTTTCTCTGCTGAAATTCTCTTTTGATGAATTAACGCTGCACTTTTTCCAACACTGAGAGTGCAGTTATGATTTTTTGCCCACTGAAGTAAAACTCATCACCCACAGAAGTAAGCAAAAATATTGGTTTTGGCTTTATTTTGGCTTCATGGGCTCCGTAATAAGAACACTTACACATGCATTGCAATATAATCCATAAACAAAAAATGTATTTACGTAGTTTTGAATATTCTGCATTAATTTGTGAACATGATTACGTCTTCACTCATGTATATCCCATCTAAATGTACTCGGAATGCTGTGTTTTGGGGACAGATAACTTTGTTATCTGAAAATCCGACTTCAGACTCATCACTATTTGGCGACATGAACAAGAGAAAATGAACAAATGACAAGCTTTTATCACCAGTACAGAGAACCGTTGTGACGTCAATCTATCAGCGCCCTCTGTAGTCACAAATCAGGAATAAATTTGATGTGAAAATCAAACCTTCATGCATATACTGTATTTCTATTATTATCCATATCCAATACTGAGCAACTGGAGCAGGAGGATCAAATAAACATGACAGCGCAACCTTTGTCTGGATAAAATAAGGCCTGTTCACTGTTTTCCAAGTATCAGGAAGTAGTTTTTACTGGTGTATCAACTGAGCTGGGTGGGTGATCATCATCTGCCACTATTAAAATCTAAATACAGGTGACAGCGTTATGGCCAGTTCACACACAGATAGCCCCTTAGCTCTGGTTTTTATGGCTGCAAAGAGCTTTTGGTTGCTAGGCGGACACAAGGCTGCTCTGTCACATCCTGCTCTGTTTTCAGTTATAAATGTCATCTTTTATCATTTGATGTTTTTATATGCAAGTGCACCTCAGAGGAATTTTTATTTAATTGTTTTATTGAACCGTATGAGATGCAGCTCCATTCACTATGATTTTGCCAAAAAGGTATAAGATGTAAGGTAGACAACAAAAGAGTGTTTTTATCACGTTTAACTTTATTTAGTTCAACTTAAGGCTGCATCAAAGGAACGAGATCTCAATTAGTACTTAGTTCCACCTAACTGTACCACGTTGGCCTTTTGTGCGGTAACTCAAACTCAGAAATAATCAAAGAATTGAATCGGCTCCTCAACAGAAACTGAACATCTGGAGTTTCACACATCTATGATTTATTGCTTAATACACTCAGATTCCATTTAATCATATGGGTTTTTAATTCCATCAGGTCTATAGTAACGATAAAAGGAATACAATACCCATGGGGTTCCTTTGTGTCAATGCTTTTATGTGTAATTTTGCTTTTGTGACCGCGATTGTAAAGAGTAAATACTTTACCTCACTTTCTCCAAACGTGTTGAGTCAGGAGGTTTTGACTTCTCCGCCTGGTTAAAGTGTAAACTCCCTGTCACACATCTCCATCTTTCTATTTCTCAAATGCCTCCACTCTCCCAAAATAAATATTCCGGACGTTACACCACTAACACCCCTTTCTCTTCATTCCACTGCTAATGCGTATTTCCAATATATTGCTCCTACACTGACACTATATTACCCTCGTGCCTCTGCACAAAGCTTCTTCTCTCATTGGTGTAATGGGTATCATCTTCCATAATTCGGCCCCTTATCGTTTATTATCATCCAATACAATGCCCTGAACTGATTACTTTTTAGCTACACAATAAGATTTAGTGCAGTAAACAAACTAATGTCAAATGACTGCGTTAGGTCGTTTTAACTGGTTTATGATAGTAAATGAATGTTTACTGCATTCCTGTCCTGAACGTCTTTCGCGCACGTTTCATTACAGTTTTTAAGAGAAATAAAAAATTTAAAAAAAAATGCCAAACCTATAAAATGGTGTAAATATCTTCTTACGTAATGCTTAGTTTCAGTATTCACCCATTAGCCTGTCTCATTCTTTTGGATGTTTATATGTTTATACGGTCAGACGAGCTGGAATGAGAGTGAAGTGTGAGCAGCGGATTGGACGTAAACCCGAGAAGTGTGTTTGTGGAAGAGTTAATGGAAGTTATCAGTGTTTTCCACTTCACTTTGTGTCTTTATAGATTGTATCTGCTGAGGTGGTGGGGCTATTACTCCACTATTGATTAGATTAGGCGGCCTGGGGCACACACACACAGACATACACACACGCAAAATCTGATGAAGTCTGGTAAAAGAGAGGCAGTGGGGAGAAAGGAAACATCCCCTCCTCCACTATCTCTTCATCCCTATGATAAGTGAGAGAGAGAGAAGGACAGATAAGTAATGTGCAATAGGTGAGAAGTCTTCACTCCCGCCCCGCCCCGCTCATTGTTCCTTGGCCAATTAGAGATCTTTTGTACCAGGTATCTTTGCTGTCATATCATGTCTGTAAGAAGTAAATGAAGGAGAGACAGGCAAAAGTAGCAACAGGGGAAAGGATAGAGTGACGAGAGGAGACAAGAGAAGAGAAGACAAGAGAAGAGAAGAGAAGAGAAGAGAAGAGAAGAGAAGAGAAGAGAAGAGAAGAGGTTGGAAGAGGAATGAAGTATCCAGGTGCTCAGAGTAAAACTCTGTTAGACATGGAAGTAGCAAATTATTGCGAAGGCCTGGATCCATCATTCAGCACACTGGGCTTTGAAAACGCAGAGGTGCTTTATGGAGGAGGAGGAGGAGGTAAGTGTGTGTACAGGCACACAGAAACTCAGCAAACACAAACAAATCACACACACACACACACACACAGATATGAATGAAACCACCAAATGTTTGCCAAGTTGTACATACGTAAATGAAGGTTGCCTGTTATAGATGTTACAGCCGGTTATAGAGATGTAATGCATACTTTCACAGCAGTATGTATCTCTATATGTATGTGTGTGAGTGTGTATTGCATGCTAATCGATTTTCAGCAGTGCCGGCCGATGTAAATACTCAGATAACAGAGGAGCCTACTAAGTTTGTACTGATTAAACATTTTGTAGGGTGACAGAGAAAACCAGAAGAGTAGAAATGTTTCTTTCTACACTTACACTGTACTGGCACTCGATTGATCCACATTGATCTGCATGAGAAATGGACAAGCATGATTTGTTTGAGAGATGAGAATATTCCTGGCTAAGTGTTATGCAGCACTAATCAGAAGGTCTTAGATGTCATTTGACTTCTTGAATGAAATCTTGTCAATAGGTTAGAATGTGTAAGAGTGCATATCAAATGATAGCGTTAGAAAAGTATGCATCATAATTATAATAAAACGCTTTAAGTATGAATAACAGGTGTGTGCCACAGAAACGTTCAACTACAAATGTTAGAGGCAATGATGTCATCTCGGTCTGTGCATAGAAAGACGACAGAGACAGAACAGGAGTCAAACATTGACTTACCTCGTCTTGGCACTCATTTGGAACGGGGATTAACGATGATGTGCGTGTGTAAATTTGGGTGTGGCTGCATGTGCCTCCTATCATGTTCTGCTTGGCAGGCTTGGCTTCAAAGATAAATTGCAGATACCAGCCATTACGGTGATGATGCTGATGACGGCAGAAATGATGATGATTATGATAATGGTCATGATAACAGTGACAATGAAGAGATGACAGCAATAGCCAAGACAATGACAATAATAATTCTTCCTATGGTTCTCTTGAGGGATCTGGCATGTACGCAACACCACTCAATTGGCCCAACGTTGTTCATCTACATATCTGTGTATCCATTTTACAAACTATAAACTAGATGCGCACTGAATCACAGTACTTTTGTCGTGAACAGGTGAGGTTTGTGTGTCTGGACGTAGAGGCCCGTGTGCCTTCATGTGTGTGAACTTCTCTGTGTTCCAGACAGCATGCCAACAGAGCCGTGTCTTTCTGGGCCGGATGGGGTGAGCAGTAACTGTGCCATCTGTGGAGACAAAGCCACGGGGAAACACTACGGCGCCTCCAGCTGTGACGGCTGTAAAGGCTTCTTCAGACGCTCCATACGCAAGAGCCACGTCTACACCTGCAGGTACACATAGCATCCACTGAAACGTGAAATACACACACGCGGATCCAGACACTTATATCAAAAGATGTTACATCATCTAATTGTGCGTCTTTGACCTGCGAAACTATACTGTGTATACACTCCGTACCTGCCTGTGTGTTCCCCATGCCCAGGTTCAGCAGACAGTGCATCGTGGATAAAGATAAGAGGAACCAGTGCCGTTTCTGCAGACTCAACAAATGTTTCAGGGCTGGCATGAAAAAAGAAGGTAAAGAAACTTCTTTCCTGCTCGGATTGAACTCCTGGAAATAGGAGAAAATAGTTTGATTCATTTCATACACTTAATACGTACATCATTGTTTTTGCAGCTGAAACCTGACATAAGTGCACTGTTGCCTGAATGATAGTATATACGTATATTAAAAAGTCACAAATACAAATGCAAGTGAGGAGTATTTGAAAGCTGAGGTGGTTGAAATCAGCTCAGCCATAAAATAGTTGATTACTCGGTCTGTGTGTGTGCTTGTGTGTATATTTGTGTGCGTTTATGAGGGGTATAACCTTGGTACAGAGTTTTATGACACCTAATCATGTGTTATTCAAACATGTTGTTCTGGATTGCAACTGGTTAACGTTTGACTTGTCTTGCTGATGCCAGCCTGTGTGGCAGGAGAACATTAAAGTCGGACTCAAGGGGGGAAAAGTTTCATAGTTTCTGTGAGTTTTGAGACAAAGAATCTGAAGGACGTTTGGATTTTCCAACCCAAAGCATCAAACCAGAGTGACTTGATGATTTGAAAGCCTTTTCTTTAGATCATTCCTGATAAAAAATAAACCAGGATAAATAGTAGAACGCTCCCTGAATCGCTGTACACGTTCTTGTTTGCAGACTTTTTCGTATGATTTTGAACATGGTTTGTGATGGGGTCTCAACTGTTGTTTCTTCATTAGCTGTACAGAATGAGAGGGACCGAATCAGCTCCAGAAGAAGTGCCCCGGATTCCCAAGACCTGCCTCCCATCACCATTTTGGCACAAGCAGAATCGCTGTCCCAACAGGTGATCCCAGCCTCACCCTCCTTTGTATGCGTGTCTTTGCCAGGAAGAAACTAACCAAGTTACTAAATACATTTATTCATATGTTGTATTCAAGAACAAATTTGAGACAAAATGTAAGTGTAGCTTAACACAACAGACAAAAATTGGAGATACAAGATTGTTCATTGTGCAGGTAAAGACAAAAATATCATTCATCACTATGATACTTCTTCTGTGTGTGTATGTGTGTGTGTGTGTGTGTGTGTAGATCAGTGGTCAAGGTAGTATAGCCGATGTTTCGGAGCAGAAGTCAGCCACTGTTGCGGACGTATGCGACTCTATGAGGCAACAGTTATTGGTGTTGGTGGAATGGGCCAAATACATCCCTGCTTTTGGAGAACTGCCACTGGATGACCAGGTATTAACGTGCATGATGGGTAATCTCTGTCTCTTTTCTCTCTCGGTTTTCAGAGATTTTTGGTATGATGGTATGATTGTGTGTTTGCTGCTCAAACTATAAAACGCTTGTATCTGAGTGTAGATTATACAGTATTATGCTTTACTGCCATACTACGGTGTCTTTGTATACAGTGTAAGTATGTGATCTCGCTCTCTCTCTCTCTGTGTGTGTGTGTGTGTGTCTAGGTCAGTCTCCTCAGGGCTCATGCAGGTGAACATCTTTTGCTCGGAGTCGCCAAGAGGTCAATGCCATTTAAGGATTTCCTTCTTTTAGGTAACAACCAACCAATAGAATGTTGTTAAAAGTGGTGCAAACCGGTGGTTCTGCACCAAAGAGTGGAGACTAATAGGAAGTTGTGTTAGCTTAGAATGATTAACTAAAGCTTTGTTTCTCTGTGACTTCAAAAGCGTCCACTGAAAGACCTTACCACACACACCCACACACTCTTCAAGGGGACACAGTATTCCTTAACCTTTTAGTTGACCTCTGTATGACACCTGTATTTAATATTTACTCTACATCTACAGTAATTGGGCTTTTGGTCTCTCATGGTATGCAACCAATCCATTAATAATTGTGTAAACCAGGAAAAAAAATGTATAAAAAAAAAAATCACTTTATCTTGTGAATATTTTCTCATTGTGTTGTGCCTCATTTTGTACAAGTTTCCCAGAAAGTATCTGGTCATATTTGGTATTTTTTGAAACTTTGTGGTCACCACTAGAATTTGGAACATAGCTCTGTGGTTTTAAAACAATGTCTGGCTGCAATACATGAATTTATGACGATCAGGAAGATGTTTATCAATAATGGATGGTCCTTTTCCAAGCATTAATCCTATAATAGCTATTTGCACAATTACCTTTAACCTAGGTTTTTTTTTTGCACAGTCACACAGCAACACGGCTCCGTACTCCCACATCCCTGATCCCCACTGTACCGTCTTTGTCCATAGGTAACGGCTGTGTGATCCACAGAAACAGTCCTGAGACAGAGATCTGTCGAGTTGCCAATCGGGTGCTGGATGAGCTGGTCCAACCCTTCCAGGACATTCAGATAGATGAAAACGAGTATGCAGCACTCAAGGCCATTGTCTTCTTTGACCCAGGTAAAGATAAAAGTTAATGCATGAACATAAACAGCAAGGACTATATTTGTGATATACAGTTACTAGCAAACGCCTGCTGCTTTTCCCCTGATGCTAAAAATGACTGTGTTTGAGGTATACACACCCACTTGTAAACACACAAAAGGGTTCGTGTATTTAAACAAACCAAATGATGAATTGTTTTGCTTTCAAGTCTACATGAAGTAACATGATAAATGACTAGAGTGGAGTATGAGGCAAAGGGTCGATGGGGAACAAAAAAAGTATAGAAAAAGATGATTTAAAACAGGTTCAGCAATCATTAAAAATAGCAAACAAAACATGTAATGATGTTCCGTCTTCCCCATCCTTCTAGCCATCTCATTATGGTGTATTTTTACACTAAATCCCCACATTTTGCCTGTGACCCAGATTGACCTTAATCATTCCATCACGTTCTATTTAAATCATCACCTTTCTATTTCCCCTCCTCCTTCCTTACCTTGAATCCCTCTCCCACCTCTACCCCTCATTTTACAATCTGCAGATGCAAAGTCTTTGCGGGACCCCTCAAAGATTAAGGCCATGCGTCTGCAGGTAGGTTGAATGCACTCTTATGCATTTATTTGCATGGAACTGGATCATCTTGAGTAACCGTGTGTGCTTGCAGGTCCAGATGAGTCTTGAAGACTACATTAATGACCGTCAGTACGACTCCAGGGGTCGCTTCGGAGAGCTTTTACTCCTGCTGCCCACGCTGCAGAGTATCACCTGGCAGATGATCGAACAGCTTCAGTTCATTAAGCTCTGTGGTCTGGCCAAGATAGACAACCTGCTGCATGAGATGCTGCTGGGAGGTGAGCCCGGGGTCCTCGTGCTTACAGTAGTGCTAACCTGAAGCATGAAAAATAGGATGACCTTCATCAAGAACTCCAGTCGCTTCAGTGGAGCTCCACAGCTGTGAACGCGTGGAACTGACTGCTAAGCAACAGGGTGCTAAAAACATGAAACACGCTCACCAAACCCTTCCTACATAAAATATTATAACCTTGTAATACGATATACTGTAAGCATATATAAATACATTAAATTAGGTGTATGAAGATTTATTCACACACATTTTTTCTCCATTTTTTTTACACAAATACCTTTACTAAAAATGAATAAATAGAATTAATGACACGAGAAGCTCATACACAAAAAGAAAGTTTTGTATAGAACATCTCATAATACCAAACCACATTAATTACTATTAATTGGTACATTTGCAATCATATTACATGTAGTCTTGTGGTAAAGTTGTGAAGTAAAATAAGCTTTATAACCTGTAGTAGTTGAGTAGTAAAACCCAATTATTATGACTGTCAGTATAATGTTGTTGTTTTTTTCACACAAGCAAAAAAAGTCCAAAATCCTCTGCTTAGACAAGTGAAGACAAAATACAATACTCACAGTCACACAATGTGCACAAAGTCACTCTTACGTGTAATTAAATTCTACAAAAAACATTACTGTAACACTGCTGAAAATCTTTTTTTTTTTTTTTTTTATAATCCTTTCTCTATATTTCTGGTGAAATCCAAGAACAAATATGTGATTTACAGTGTTTAATGAAGTGTGTGAGTGCACACGATGAAAGAACAGATTTCAGAAAGAGATGCAAAAAAACAGGCAAAACAGATGATTGTGTGGTTTTACCCATATCTGTTGTGTGTCCAGGTCTAATATCTGAGCCTTCACACCTGCATCACCCGGCTCACACCCAGCTGGCTCAGGACCCCGTTACTGGACACACGCTGGTCATCAGCACCATGCCTGTCACACACACTCCACAAATAGGTAGGACTTGAATGATGCACTTGAAAGCAACACAAAAAATATACCAGCTTGGAAGAACTCGATCACAATCTCTCTTTCTCTCTCAGCTTCTCCAGACACCCCCATCCCGTCCCCTCCGCAGGGTCCTTCTCCGGACATGTATAAACACTTCCCGCAGCCTCTCCATCCTCCAGCCAGCCCCTCACCATCCGCACCGACAGAACCCTGACTTCTCCCTGTATTCTTGATAATCACGAAAGAAACAATAATTTCTGTTCACGGGTCACTATCAAAATAAAGGTGGTATCCAAACAAAATTACCTGTGGCCCTATTAGACCGTGGTAGATGGCTGGTGGCCTCTTCTATATCCTTTACTACTGTAAATATGGTCATTATTCAAAGTAAGCTGCATGAAAACTGAGCATAATACCTGCAAAATCTAATCCAACGGCACCAAACATCTGTAAAAATTCCAGTCCTGTGTCCGTATCTGTGTAACCTGGCATATGATTGTCACTAGAAACGGATTAATTATTTATTAATGCCACAATCAAACATGTACCGCCTATAAAGTAATGATTAAAATTCAGCAGTCAAATTTTCTCCAGCAAGAAACAAATAAGCAGCTGGCGCATTACTGTTAGCTGAAATAGTTAATAATTTATTTCATACGGGGAGGAAAGGGGGTACTGCCTTTCCTTTCAAAAAAGACGTTGATTTTATGTGCTGCAGATATGACCCACACTTAATAAACACACTATGTTTTAATATAACAGAGTACAGTTGAGAAGTTTAGAGGAAAATCTGGATTTGTAGCAACTAAGAATGTAAAAAAAAAAAAAAACCTAGAATAAAGTTCCTGCAGTGAAACATGATCATAAGTTAGTTATTACATCATGCATTGTTAGCAATTGTGTACTTTACAGACTGGTTGTGTATAGTTTCATTCATTCGTTCATTCATTTCCTGTGTACATTTGTTCATAGGAAGAGGTTATTTCAGATTGTGTACATAATACATACAATGTATCAAGTAACACCAAATCATTGTAAAATGCAAAAAAACAAAGTAAACTCTAATTGGAGAGGAACTAAAATCATTAACATTCCAAATAGTAATAATTTGTAAATAAATAAATATTTGTGATTTTAGATACAACCTGATATACACATGAAAGATTGTATTGTTTAAATTTTTTACTCACAAATTCCTTATTATTGTTAATATTATTATTATTTAAGAAATTTACACAAATTACATTTTTGTTGAAATATTGAGCCATGAGTACAGTATATTAAACATTTATACATTTTCTGTGGCACAAAAAGAACACAGTGTTTATACAGCACAGCAGCAGTTCATCTACATTACAAGGCGGTAGTTTGTGATCAAGATCGCGTACTTTTGTTTTTATAGAGCTTGTGTGTGCAAATAATGAATGTAAATAATTTCTAATATTTTAATATCTTCCTGTACATAATAAAACCTTATGAGTCTTCAATTTGACTGGATCAAATGTTAATTTCTATCTATCTATCTATCTATCTATCTATCTATCTCCATGTACAACTAAAGAAATGCAACAATAACAGACCCTCAAATCTGCCAACGTTATCTGCCAAGCGCAGTGGCACCCTCTAGCGGTCCGAGGGGAAAATACAGCATACGGTAAACATAACTAGAATTTAGATTGTATCTGCAGTGTATGCATCCGTATATCACTACTTATTTACGTTCCTATTTTTCTATAAAATAGTGAAATATAAATAAAGTGTAAGATGGAAAAAGAAAAATATATTTATCTGTTCGTGCGGCCACACTAAATGATTTCAATGCATACTGCTGAAAACATGTAAATTGACATTTTTCCTATTCAATCCCTGATAGAAAACAATATAGAGAGACAGACGAGGGTACATGGACAGAAATACATTTCAATATACTTTCTCCACATGCAGTGTTATTGTGTGGGGTTTGTCCATTACTTCCTTCATGGAAGTCATCATGCTGCCTCACAGTTCCATTGGTCAGGGATGTCCAAAGCTTCATTGGCAAGCAATTGAGAGCCCGCTGCCGGATGCTGCTGCTCATCTAAAATCAAAATAGTCCCCTGCCTGCTTTGAGACGAGGCCTGCAGCTAAAGCAGAATGTAAAAAGCCTGTAATTTAAACAGAACAGAACTATACAGTGGCCCGGTATACTTTAAATTTGTGACTTTGTTCGTGTACGTCCACACACTTTCATCTTCTAAGGGTTTGTGTGTATGCGTGTGTCCGTGTGTTGGTAAGCATTTGTCTGCAGTGGATGAGACCGGGGGATAAAGCTGAGAGCCCTTATTCTCTGTATATTGTTGTGTGACTGAGAGAAAACACTCAGGTTATTTATGGGGGAGAAGATGATGCTGTCTAGAATCAACATGGCCAAATCCCACTATCAACTCCATAATGGACAAGCAGCCCAGCTTAGGTTAAAACAACAACACCTACAATGGCAGGCTGCGTGAGTGTGTGTCTACGTTCCGGCCTGCAATTTACTCACAATCTACACAAGTTCATGTATGTGCATTTGTGTTTGTATGGACGTATGTGTGTGTCTGTACGTGTTTGGAAAAGTGTGCGTATGTACCCATGGAGCTTTAATCAGCCAGCAGATGTGGGGGCCCTCTCTCTCTCCCTTCCTCACGCTCTCTTTTCCTCAGATAAACCTGTGTGTTATCATGCCAGTCACACATCTCATCTGAGACACACCACTCTACTCTCCACACCTCGCCCACACTGACAGCACACTATTACACACCGGTGTGACACTCACTCCACCTGAGGAGGACGACGAGGAGAAGAAATAGAAGCAAAGGATGGACACGTTTTGGGTTTTTTTTCTCTCCTGGCTGCATCCAAGTTTTTGTGCTGGTTTTAATGTTTTGGAGAACATTATATGCATATTTTACAGTTGTAAACATTAATTTACAAAACGGCAAGTTGGCCTGATATGTGAAATCACCGTGGACCAAAAAACTGTGCGCACATATATTACCTGATAAATTACCTCAGATAAGTGATGAAAATTTTGTTAAAATTTGAAAAATAAAACTGGGGCCTATGTAGCTGCATTGTCCTTGGTGTGAATCCTGCCAAAGACCTCTGCTCTCCTTTCGATGTTTTCTGTCTTTTTATACTGCAAAGTGTCTATTAAATCTCCCAAAACGAAATAAAATAAGAAATTACAAAATTGGCTCTGGACAGCAGAGAGTAATTTCACCCCCTCTGGTTACCCTCATCCTTGCAAAAACTGACCCATCCATCCATCCATCCATCGGCCCTCCCTTCCTCCTGCTCGTGTTGTCATTATTGTGACCACTAGATGGCACTACGAGGATGTGGTTTCACAATGGAAAACTGGCCCTTTCCGACTGTTATTAATGTACTCTGCCCTTCCACTGTCATTCTAAGTCAAAATAATAGCAAAAGTACAAATTGAAATGTAGTGCAACCAAAAATAACGCCATTCATGTTTTCATGCCTTGAGCATTAGTTTAGCTGTGTCGATTTTTCTTTTCAACAAATAACGTAGCCTTTTGGCATAAAAACTTACATGTACTACATATGTAATGTTTTTGACATTTCAAGGCACTTTCATCTGAAAATACGGCAGAATAAATAATAGTGCATCGGGTTTCTGAGGTATTATTAATGGACAAATTCAATATTTTCTATACCTAATGTTACATTACGTTGTTTCCAGATATTTTAGGGTGAAGACATGAAGAGAATGAATAAGTAAAATAGGCATCAAGGCTGAAAAGTCACCCACACACACACACACACACACACACACTCATGCAGGGAATATTGGTATGGTCTGAAATGAATGGCATGTGTCAGCGAACCCAGATTACAGCCGGAGATTGTAGACTATCATTCCTCACCAGTGAATTTACCCATAATTCCCCTATGTCTCCAACATATCCGATGATTCCTCCTGTAGGAGACAAGGTGAGGGTGTACGTATCCCTGTCTCCAACTCTGGAATGACTTTAAAACCGCTCCTGAGTGATTTTCTGTCTTTGTCCGATGTGTGTGTGTGTGTGTGTGTGTGTGTGTGCGTGCGTGTGTATACAGCTGTATGTGTGTTTTGCATGCGTGTGTGCTTTCTGATTTAACCACAGTATGGGTGAGGGGAAGGAAAATACAGTGACAGCTTCATTTCCAAAGCTGAGTTCACATAAACAAGGGATTAAAGCTAGCAAGAGGGTTAAGGCTCACCTCGGCCTTTTAAAGACAGCCAGCTTTCCCTTCTTAAAGTCTGTCTGTCTGTCTGTCCGTCTGTCTCTCTGTCTGTTTGTCTGTGTCTACCTTCGTCTCACTTTCACATTCTCATGTATCCCCTAATTCCTTGTTTAGACGAGTTGTTCTTTCTATCTGCTCATTTTACCCACAGACAGATAGAGAGAAAGGGAGACAGACGGAAAGTCAGACATATACACACACACACACACACACAAAGTGATTTACAGAGTTGCCGAGAGCTTGGGTGTGCTCTACATCATGATGATGGGGACCAGGTTAGGGCAATGAAATTAGGGGTTAGGGCCAGGCGTGTGTGTGTGTGTGTGTGTGTGTGTGTTGGGGGTGGGGTGGGGGAGTGGGGGTGTGGGTGTGTGTG